>PVJS01039729.1:0-18770 GCA_004027185.1 Glis glis | reverse complement strand
GTGTGTGTGTGTGTGTGTGTGTGTGTGTGTGTTGTACTGGGGATGGAACCCAGGGGCCTTCTACCTCCTGGCTACACCCCCAGCCCTGATTTTTAGTTTTTATTTGGAAACAGGGTCTCGTTAAGTTGATGAAAGCCTCACTAAGTAGCTGAGGCTGGTCGCAAACCTGTGATCCTCCTGTCTCAGTCTCCCAAGTACTGGGATTACAGGCGTGCGCCACCATGCCTGGCTTATTCTTGTGTTTTAAGTTGTCCTTAGTTTTAGTTTCTAACATGGTAAATCTTGATAGATATAGCCAGCATAAACATAGGGTGATTGGGAACTGTGTTAGACAAGGCTCTCATGAGAGACAGACAATACTATATATATATATATGTATATATACACATTTTGTGCATACACATCTATATATTATACACACATATAGATACATATGTGGCGGAGGGGTTTATTGGGGGAACTGTCTCATTGAATTGTGCAGAATTCCAACAATAGTCCTTATACAAGGTGTACACCTGAGATGCAAGTGCTGTGACTCGGTCCAGGCCCAAAGGCCTCAGAACCACGGAACTGGTGGTGTAACCGCATTCCAAGTGCAATGGCCTCATGAACAAGTGTGCAACCATATAAGAGCCACAAGTGTTTGGACATTATTCTCATGGGAATAGCTCTGGAGGAAAACCTGCCATCTTCTTCCAGAGTATTTTATCAAAGACTACAGTGAAGTGATTCTTCCAGTGTCCAGAGATGCCTGGAAAACATGAAATAGACCCTCAGATCAGATCCACTGATACGTTTGAAGACCCCAGCACATCTCCTTCATCTGTTGCCACCGTGCAGCCAACCTGGAGATCACAGTTAATAAAGAAGAACCACGGGATGGAACCCAGGGGCATTGTACCTCTGAGCTGTACCACCAGCACTTTTCTATTTTTCATCTTCAAATGGGGCCTCACTAAGTTGCTGAGATCCTGCTGAGTTCCTGAGGCTGGCCTCAAACCTGTAATCCTCCTGTCTCAGCCTCCCAAGTACTGAGATTACAGGCGTGCACCACCACATCTGGCTACTCTTGTTTTTCTAGAACCTTGAGATGCATTGTTAGGATGTTTATTTCTGATGTTTTTCATATTTTTAGGGAGGCATTGATAGCTGCAAACTTTTGTCTTAAAACTGGGTTCATAGCCAGGCATGGTGGCACACGCTTGTAATCCCAGTACTTTGGGAGGCAGAGACTGGAGGATTCGGGTTCGTGGCCAGCCTCAGCTCTCTCTCTCTCTCTCTCTCTTTTTCTCTCTCTCTCTCTCTTTTTCTCTCTCTCTCTCTCTCTCTCCCTCCCTCTCTCTCTCTCTCTCCACTTAGTGAGGCCCTCCGCAACTTCGTGAGACCTGGTTTCAAAATAAAGTATAAAAAATAGGGCCGGGGGCGTAGCGCGGAGGTAGAACGCCCCTGCGTTCAATCCCCGGTACCGCAAAAAAAAAAAAAAACTGGGTTCATGGTATTCCAGAGATTCTGGTATTTTGTCTCTGTGTTCTCATTTGATTCTAGGGTTTCTAAAATTCTCCTTTAATTTTCTCTCTGATCCACTCTTCCTTCAATTATCTCCAAGCCCTTGACCTTCAGTGAAGTTGGGCTCCCAGTTCTATATTCCTAACCCAATTCTGCAGGTCCACACTTACTTAAAGCTAGTCTTTTCTCCTTGACAATTTCTCCAAACCAACTCTACCTCCTGGGTTTCCTGTCTATCATAACGCATCTCCAACCTCCCATCCCATCCCCCAGACTTAAAAGTGCAAATTATTTGGGGCCTCCTTCACCTAATTAGTCTCCAGGTACCACCTCTCTCAAATCCACCACTTCCTTTCTATGACCACTGCTATTGTCCCAGATGTCACCTCTTGTCTTAAATATGGTGATGGCCTGCTAGCTGCTTCCCTTCCAGTCTACTCATCCTCAATTCCGTCTTGAGTCTTCCATCACTCCCTTCCCTAATACTGTTTTGTAGATTATAGATAAAGGCCCCAGACTCCACAATGTGGGCCTCTTATTTGCCAGAAGTAATTCCTACTGTTGGTCTTGACATACACTACTCTCTCTAGTCAATCCGAAGTTCACCTTTTCAGACTAAGTCCTACACTTCCCACTGCTAAGCCATATCTTTTTCCTTCTTGGGTGAGTTTCCTTGGGCTACTATCCCAACGCATCACAAACTGGGTAGTTTCAAACAACAGAAATGAGTTCATTTTCAGGACAAAAGAGACAGAGAGAGAAAAATAGGGGAAAGATTGTAATGAAAGTCCCCAGTGGAATTTTACATTTTTAGTAGCTGTATTAAAAATATAGCAAAAGCAATCAGATAAAAGTTTTAACTCTCTCTCTCTCTCCCTGTCTCTCTCTCTCTCTCTCTCTCTCTCTCTCTCTCTCTCTCCTTAGTGAGGCCCTCCGCAACTTCGTGAGACCCGGTCTCAAAATAAAGTATAAAAAATAGGACCGGGGATGTAGTGCGGAGGTAGAACACCCCTGCGTTCAATCCCCGGTACTGCAAAAAAAAAAAAAGAGTTTTAATAGTATATGTAAAATACATCCACTTTACTCAAGGTGTCATAAGTAAAATATGTAATCAATGTGAAAATTGTTAACCCTACATGTGTGTACATTTATTTAAACTCAGGCTTTAAGTTCTGAGTTTGTTCTTGATATATAGCATATCTGAATTCATCCTAGTACCATTCGAAATGCTCAAGGGCTACATAGCTTTTCTTTATGCACAGAACACATTAGGGACCCTTCTCTGTTGCAGATGGGAGCCTGAGAGTCAGAGCAGCCATGGAATTTTCTTTGAGAATAGGAAATTCTAATCAATGAAAGTGAAGGCATACATTGGGAAATAGTTTTCTTATTCATCATCAGCAAAAACGGGCAGATGGTTGGGTAACATGATGACAAAACCACACTAATCCCCTCCAACCTTAGGATTTTCTCATGTATATAAAAGGAATAAAAAAGGAGCCTGGCATGGTGGCACACGCTTGTAATCCCAGTACTTGGGAGGCTGAGACCGGAGGATCCGGGTTTGCAGCCAGCCTCAGCTACTTAGTGAGGCCCTGTTTCAAAATAAAGAATAAAATATAGGGCTGAGGGTGTAGCTCGGAGGTAGAATGCCCCTGGGTTCAATCCCCAGTACTGCAAAAAAAAAAAAAGGAATAAAAAGTCACAAGGTTGTTTGAGCAATAAAAAAACACAAAGCAACCAGCCCACAGGAGGATGGTGCGGGTGGCTTTGTGTTTAGGAGATGCCTGGGAAGAGAGGCGGGGGCCGCGGACACGCTGCGCTCTCCTGTGGTGTCTGTAGAGGAGCCTCACCATGTAGAGGCTGGTGCACATCACGAGGGCCACAAACACCAGATAATAAATCAGTATGACATTTATAATTGAGTCTGGGTTCTCACGTCTGAATTACCTACGTCAACAGTATGCATGAGAATATACAGACCAACGACAGTGAAATTGCCAATAGCTCTCAAGAATTCCATGATGCAGATATAGATCAGCATGATGATCCAGAAGAAAAGGAAGGAGGGAAAATCCATGCAGAGAGCTTAAGGTTAAGCCACGCCCACCTGGAGTTCCTTGGCCTGATGGTGATGGCTTGAAACGCACTCAGGAGAGAGGTCGTGCCGATGGAAAAACCGCGGATCACTTGGTAGGAGAACAAAAGTGCCTGACAACCAGCATCGTCCAAAAACTGTCTGACTGCAAAGGATGACGCTACACAGGATAGCGATGCGGATAGGATAGTCCGGATATTGACCAACGTCAGGTGCATGAAGATGGAATCGATGGGCTTCTTCAGATGAGGCTGAATGAAGAAGATGGACATATATAACCCAAAGAGCAATGAGTTCCCCACGACACCGATGCAAATCTGAGCTATGAAGAAAGTGCCTAAGATTGTGTCACTTGGAACCACCATCGCTTTATTATTAGTAGCAGTCTTTGCTGTGATGGGGATGGAACCCAGGCCCCTGTGCATGCCAGGTGGGGGCTGTACCACTGAGCTACACCCCCTGCTCTGGAAACATCTTTTTTGGGGTTTTTTTTTTTTTTTTGCACTACCGGGGATTGAACCCATAGGCATTCTACCTCCGAGCTCCACCCCCAGCCCTATTTTTTATTCTTTATTTTGAAACAGGGTCTCACTAAGTTGTGGAGGGCCTCACTAAGTAGCTGAGGCTGGCCGCGAACCCAGATCCTCGGTCTCAGCCTCCCAAGTACTGGGATTGCAAGCATGCACCGCCACACCCGGCTCTGGAAACATCTTAATGATGTTATAGGTAGACCAGGCCTACAAGGAAAAATAAATTGATTATACTATAAAATTATTTTAACAAGTGGATCTTGTGGAAGAATGTACTGATTGACAGTTCAGGAGGAGGGAAGGGTGGTGAAATGTCCCACATTCATGAATTTCAGGAGCAGATGTTACAGTCCTAGAACCTGGACTCCAGGGATTCTTGAGGATGATATATCTCAGCAGTGGGTGAAGAAAGAAGGTGGAATTCAGTGCTAAATCATGGCATCATAGTATACTGACCAGGAGGACATCTTGTCCTACCTGAAACAAATTTGCACGTTATGAGGCATTTTTTTCAGAGTATCAGATTATATTTTCTTTGTTTAATTTTTAATTTTAATAATTATTTTATTAGTTCTTTGCAATTATACATAGCAGTGAGATTCAATGTGATAAAAACATACATGCACACAGCTCTTGGTGTGTTTCCCTTCAGCTGCAGGCCCGGTTCTGCCAAGATGGCGCCGCCGCAGCCGCTGTTGCCGCTGCCATTCGGGTCTCTGCTGAGTGTGGGGCGAGCTGCTGCTCACTTTCCTTGCTGCTGATCTGCGGCTGCTGGACGCACAACAGGTCTCTGTGTTACCGTTTGGAGCGATGCTGTGGGTTCTTGTTTTTAGCTAGTTTAGAAAAAGTTAGCCAGAACTACTGTTGCAAGCTTGAACAAAGTTTTATTATTACAGAGAGAAACGGGGGACAGAGTAATCAAAGCACTACGCCAGAGGAGACGCAGTAGAGTGCCTTGAAAGTAAGGCACTGAGGCCTTTCAACATACACAATTTTTATAAGAATCAATTATCTCTTGTTTCTTATCCTGCTTAACCGATAGTCCTCTTTTCCCACCAAAAGCAGGTGCAATTCCGTCAGTTAGCTCTGTTGTGTAAGTCCTTCTTGTTAGCCTTCTTTGTTCATCCTCACAGGGGCAGACATCACTGATCAAAATATGTTACTTGGTTGGCAAGGTCAGGGGGCTTCATGAAGCTTGCTTTGTTTTTGTTTTGTTTTGTTTTGTTTTGTTTTGTTTTGTTTTGCGGTACCGGGGATTGAACGCAGGAGCATTCTACCTCCGCGCTACACCCCTGGCCCTATTTTTTATGCTTTATTTTGAAACCGGGTCTCATGAAGTTGCGGAGGGCCTCACTAAGGAGAGAGAGAGAGAGAGAGAGAGAGAGAGAGAGAGACAAGGAGAGAGAGAGCGAGAGCTGAGGCTGGCCGCGAACCCGGATCCTCCGGTCTCCGCCTCCCAAAGTACTGGGATTACAAGCGTGTGCCACCACGCTTGTTTTTATTAAAGCTTAAAGCATGTATATTGCACACCTGTGTCCTTGGTGAGTTCTCAGCATCTCCTTACCTCTATCTGCTAGAAGTTACTTATTATGTTGAAAACTTATTTTATAATAAAGGAAAGAAAAGAAACAGGAACATAGTCTTTTAAAGTATGGAGGATTTGGGACTATAACTATTTTGTGTTATTAGTAATTAATATTGGGTTAATATAGCTTGCTTTTTCATCTTTTAATGTTAGTCTTAGCTGTTGTGAAAGTCTATAATTCTTTTCTAAGTGCATGTGTCTGTGCCTGCAACATTCAGTGTTTAGCTGAACAGCCAACTTTTAGCTGACCAAGGTCAACCTTGGCTGCAGCTCCCGGCTGACAACTTAGAGACAGAGAAAAGGATTTTATTGTTCTGCCTGAGTATGAGAGCTTGTTCTCACTATTAGCAATTGATACCTATTAGCAATCAATGCGGGCCCAATCCCCATCATCTGGCTTCTTTGCTGGCGGTGTGTAGAAGCCGCTATCAGGGTAGCCGCCAGCACCGGCTGGCCAAGATAGCGCCACCGCCATTCCCTAGGTAAGGCGCCTCTTCCCCCTTTTAATTACTCAGATCCCAAGCAGGGCGTGGTGGCGCACACCCGTAATCCCAGTACTTGGGAGGCTGAGACAGAAGGATGGCAGGTTCAAGACCAGCTTCAGCAACTTAGACCCTCAGCAATTTAACGAGACCTTGTTTCAAATAAAAAGGGCTGGAAGTGTGGCTCAGAGGTAGAACGTCCCCATGCCCAAAAAAAGGGGGGAGAGAAAGGGAAGAAGAAAGACAATAAAGAAAAAAAGAGCCGGGCGTGGTGGCGCGCGCTTGTAATCCCAGTACTTTGGGAGGCGGAGACCGGAGGATCCGGGTTCGCGGCCAGCCTCATCTCTCTCTCTCTCTCTCTCTCTCTCTCTCTCTCTCACTACCTAGTGAGGCCCTCTGCAACTTCGTGAGACCCGGTTTCAAAATAAAGTATAAAAAAATAGGGCCGGGGGTGTAGCGCGGAGGTAGAACACCCCTGCGTTCAATCCCCGGTACCGCAAAAAGAAAAAGAAAGAAAGAAAGAAAGAAAGAAAGAAAGAAAGAAAGAAAGAAAGAAAGAAAGAAAGAAAGAAAGAAAGAAAGAAAGAAAGGAAGGAAAGGAAAGAAAGAGAAAGAAAGAAAGAAAGAAAGAAAGAAAGAAAGAGAAAGAAAAGAAAGAAAAAGAAAGAAAGAAAGAAGAAAGAAAGAAAGAAAGAAAGAAAGAAAGAAAGAAAGAAAGAAAGAAAGAAAGAAAGAAAGAAAGAAAGAAAGAAAGAAAAGCAGAGAGCACCCTTGCTGTCGCCTCCGGGTTACCGAAGCCACCATTCCGCCTCTGAGCCCTTGGCTGATGCCTAGAGGAGCAGAGATGGCTGAGTCGGCCAGGACTCCTGTCTACCAGCTGCCGCCAGAGGGCGCACTGTGTGCATGTCTCCAAACATGGCCGCTCTCAGTTCCCCTCCGTGTGTGCTCTTGGTACTTCTCCCATCAAGAGATGGAGTCTTAGCCGGGGCGTGATGGCGCACCCTTGTAATCCCAGTACCTGGGAGGCTGAGACAGGAGGATCGCAGGTTCACGGCCAGCCTCAGCTACTTAGTGAGGCCCTCCGCAACTTAGACCCTGTTTCAAAATAAAGGATAAAAAATAGGGCTGGGGGTGTAGCTTGGAGATAGAATGCCCCTGGGTTCAATCCCCGGTACCGCAAAAAAAAAAAAGTACTCAACAGCCACATGTAGCCAGTGGCTACCATACTGCATAGTGCAGGTATAGGACATTTGTCATCATAGATAGATCTCTGGGAGATCTCTGGTACACACACTCTGTCCCCATCTTATCTTACTGCCTCATTTCCCACCACCCTTCTGTGTCTCATGTGGCTCCAGCCAATGGCGTTTGTTAGTTTTTTATTTTGGTTTTGGTGGTATTGGGGGTTGAACTCCGGGGCCTTGTACCTCCAAGCTACACCCCCACCCTTTTTTAATTTTTTTATTTGAAAGCAGAGTTTCACTACACTGCTGAGGTCCTCGCTAAATTGCTGAGACTGGCCTCCAACCTGCGATCCTCCTGTCTCAGCCTCCCAAGTACTACGATTACAGGCATGTGCCACGCTGTGCCCAGCTTGTTAGGAGTTTAATAGAAGAAATGGTGACACTGGTGTTGCAGTCAGAAAGTGCAACCAGGCCGGGCGTGGTGGCGCATGCTTGTAATCCCAGTACTTAGAAGGCTGAGACCGGAGGATCACAGGTTCGTGGCCAGCCTCAGCTACTTAGTAAGGCCCTCCGCAACTTAGTGAGACCCTGTTTCAAAATAAAGAATAAAAAATAGGGCTGGGGGTGGAGCTCAGAGGTAGAATGCCCCTGGGTTCCATCCCCAGTACCAAAAAAAAAAAAAAAAGTGCAACCAGGAGCCCAGTGTGGTGGCCCACTCCTGTAATCCCAGTACTTGGGAGGCTGAGACAGGAGGATTGCAGGTTTGAGGACAGCCTCAACAAGTAGTGAGACTCTCATCAACTTAACAAGACCCTGTTTCAAAAATAAAAATAAAATAGGGCTGAGGGTATAGCTCGGAGGTAAAATGCCCCTAGGTTCCATTCCCAGTAACACTAACACACACACACACACACACACACACACACACACGATAGAAAAAAGAAAGTGCAACCAGGGTAAGAGCAGGTCGCCCAAATATTAGTAATTAGCAAGCTGCTGCCCCCAGGGCTGGAGGAACGTCCTGCACGTGGGACGCGCTGGAGCCCAGAGCCCAGGTCGCTGCACTGCCGCTGCTGAAGCTCCACACACGGAGCCGATCTGCATGAAGAGCGACCCAGGAGGGCCCGGTCCGGCACCGTGGCTGTGGCTGTGGCTGTGGCTGTGGCTGTGGCTGTGGCTGTGGCTGTGGCTGAGGCTGGCCCTGCTGCCGCCACCGCGACCCGAGCGGCCTCGAGGCGGCGCCCTTCCTCCCGCTCTCCGGCGCCCGGGCCCCTTCCTCAGGCTGCAGCCCGCAAAGGACCCTGAGCGGCGGCCGTGGGGTCCAACAGGGCCGCGGGGCGGGTGGGCGTGGACGGCGGGCAGCAGAGCGCCAGGTTCAGCTCCCGGCCGGAGGGTCCGTCCTGCCCCGCCGTGCCCGGAGCCCCGACACTGCCCACCAGCACCCCGCCGGCATCTGCAGATTGAACCGCCGGGGCGGAGAGAACCCGTCCCCGGGCGCCTGATGAAGAACGTGCTGGAACCACACGGTGCCGGGGAGGGCGCCGCGCGGGAGCAGCCCAGCGCCGCCGCAGGTTCTCCGACGTCCCAGAGGAGGCGCCAGCGCCGCCGCGCAATCGGGGCTCCTGCAGGGCGGGCGGGCTCCAGGCCCTGCTCTAGGTGCAGGAAGCAGGACCCTCCTGAGCGTCCACGCGGTGCGCGCGGGCGACACGTCTACATGAGGGTTCAATGCCCCTGGGTTCAATCCCTAGTACCGCAAAAAAAAAAAAAAGAAATCTTTTTGCAGTGCTGGGGATTGAACCCAAGGGCATTGTATCTCTGAACTACACCCCCAGCCCTATTTTTTATTTTTTATTTGGAAACAGGGCCTCGCTAAGTAGCTGAGAGCCTTGCTAAATTGCTGAGGCTGGCTTCGAAACTGCCATCCTCCTGTCTCAGCCTCCCAAGTACTGGGATTACAGGCATGTGCCACCATACCTGGCTTATTTACTCATTTTTATATTATTGGGGGTCAACCCCATGGGTGTTCTGCCAGTGAGCTCCACCCCCAGCTCCACCCCTTTTTGAAAACAGGGTCTAAGTTGCTGAGGGTCTTGCTAAATTGCTGAGACTCGCCTCAAATCCGAAACCCTCCTGTCTCAGCCTCCCAAGTACTGGAACGACAGGCTTCACCACAGCAACCGGCTTGCAAGGGAGGCTGATGGGATCCGACAACTGACTAGCAGGCTGTGTATACAAGTGTGTTCATTCATGCCCACCTGAATCTGTTTTCATTTCCATGCGGATCTGGGCGTCAATAGATTTGACTATGTATGTCTGTTACCAACCCACGCTGTTTTGCCTTACAGGCAGTCTGCTAATCACTGAAAGTTTTGCAAAAGAAAAAGGGTTTATTCATGAGACAGCCAAACACTAAGATAGGAGACCAGGTCTCAAATCTGCCTCCCAGAGTACAGCATTCAGGCTTGGCCCCTTGGCCTGCTCAAGCAGGGAGGGGAGCGTCCCAGAACTGCAGGAGTGCGGCCGCGTCCTAGAACTAACTGCCAGAGGGTACAGAGTGCCCAAAAAAGCCTGCGCGAGCTGCGGCACCCGCAGTGCCCACAAGGGGGCGCGCCAGGACCGCGGGTTAAAACCACGTGGGCGGCGGCGCTTTCTGGTCCCGGCGCCGGAGTCGCTGCCCAGAGCATTGACCGCGGGGTCTCTAAACGCCAGGCTGCCTTCGAGGACCCGCTTGGATTCACACCAATATTGAACACCCTGTTAACTTCTCGAGTTACCCGAGGGCGCCTCGCTGGATGCCCACGCTGGGGACGGAAGGGCAGAGAAGGTCGTGTTCATGGAGGGACAAGCTGAGACTCAGAGGGGGACAGATCTGCCCAACTTCAAAGCACTTGAAGAGGCTATAAAACTAAGCCCCAAGGAGAAAGCGCGGAAGAGCGTTTCCGCCAGTATGTGTGTCTGTGACTGTCTCTGGAGTTCTGTGTGATTGTGTGCACGCGTCCAGCAGTGTGTGCTTGTATCCTGTGAATGGGTGTGAATGTTGGCACTTGTACGTATGTGTGCATGTGTGGGTGTGTGTGGAGGGGCTTCCCGTGTGTATAACAGCCCAGTGGGTCTGTATGCCTAGGTGTCTTGAGTGGGCACTGTGTGTGTGTGTGTGTGTGTGTGTGTGTGTGTGTGTGTAGTGGTGGTTAACATCATCTGTGAGTGTGGATCTGCCTGCCTGTGTGTGTTAGGCATTGTGTGCATGTGCAGTATGTGTTGTGCCTGCATGTCTGTGTGTGTGAGTGCACGTGTACTTGTACAGCGTGAGGAGGGTGTGACCCAATGTTGCCAACGGCATCAATGCCTGTGAAATCCCAGCTCCGTGTCAAACCCATCTTGCCTCCATTGTGAGGCCCCACAGCCCTTTCCCTCCCAAGGACCCCAAACCCCCCAAGACCCACTGAGCTCTGGATCCTGCAGGGAGGGCCAGGAGACACCCTTGGAGCTGGGGGCAGTGGCGCACACCTGTAATCCCAGTTGCTCAGGAGACTGAGGCAGGAGGATCGCAGGTCTAGGCCAGCCTGGACCACTTAGACCCTGTTTCGAAATCAGTCAAAAGGCTGGGGGGTGTGGCTCACAGGTAGAACACCCCTGGGGGCCATCCCTAGTATTGCCAAAGGAAAGCCAGGTGCAGTGGTGCATGCCTGTAATCCTAGTACTTGGAGGCTGAGAGGGAGAATCACAGGTTTGAGGCCAGTCTCAGCAATTTAGTGAGACCCTCAACAACTTAGTGATACCCTGTTTCAAAATAAAAGATAAAATTGGGCTGGGGGTGTAGCTCAGAGGTAGAATGCCCCCGAGTTCAATCCCCAGTACAAAAAAAAAAAAGACACACCTGGCTTCGGGTGGGGTTGTTATATACATGCCACCGCATCTGTTCCTTCCCAGATTTTCTCCCCAGACCCCTCTCCCCACCCCAGTTCCCCTTTGCATTCCCAGGTCCCTGTGTGCATGAGGCCACTGTCCTACCAGGGGCAAAGGACAGCACCACCACCCACACCAACCTGGTATGGAGAGCGAGCGCTCCGGACACCCTGCCCCCAGGTGGGGTCCCATGCCTGCCTCTTCTTCCAAACCTCACGGGGAACTCTTTCTGGCCAGGCTGTGAGGCACCAAGAGCAAAAGCCTGGCTCACAGGCACGTGGGAAAAAGAAAAAGAGGGACACGGGCTGCGGGTGTGGCTCAGTGATGGACAGCTTGCTTACCACTGGAGGCCCTGGATTCAATCCCCAGCACCGCAAAAAGCTAGGATACGTTTATTTCTTAGTGTAAAAATGAGTTGTTGGGTTTTGTTTTGTTTTGTTTTGTTTTGTTTTGTTTTTTGGTACTGGGGATTGAACTCAGGGGCATTCTATCTCTGAGCTACACCCCCAGTCCCATTTTTCTTTTTTTTTTTATTCCAATTAAAACAGGGTCTCACTAAGTTTCTGAGGCTGGTCTCGAAACTGTGGTCCTCCTGTTTCAGCCTCCCAAGTACTGGGATTACAAGTGTGTGCCACCATACCTGGCTAAAAATGAGTTAAAAAAAAAAAAACACTCGAGCCAGGTCAGGAAGATGGAATCCGCCTTTGGACCTCTCCACCACGAACTGCTGAACTCCAAGGCTGGGGTGTGGACGTTTGCTGTCCATTTCTTCACTGCAGGGGTTGCGGGGCACAGGACAATACAGAGAGATGTCCTCAAGGTCCTCCTAGCCCCCAAGGCCTCAGCAACCCAATCACCCCCAATTATAAGAACCAGTCCTGAAACACTGATCCACACCCCCTTTTTGACCGTTCCTATTGCAAGAACTTTTTTTTTCTGTGGAATTTGGTTGAACCAAGGGGCACTCTACCACTGAGCTGCACCCCCAGCCCTTTTTATTTTTTATGGTACTGGGGCTTGAACTCAGGGGCATTCTACCTCTAAGCTATACCCCCCAGCCCTATTTTAATTTTTATTTTGAAACAGGGTCTCACTAGGTTGATGAGTCTAACTTCTTGCTGAGGCTGTCCTCTAACCTGTGATCCTCCTGTCTCAGCCTCCCAAGTACTGGGATTACAAGCATGTGCCAACATGCCCTTATTTTTTGAGACAGGGTCTTGCTAAGTTGCCCAGGCTGGCGTCCAACCTATGATCCTGCTGCAGCTTCCCAGGTACTGGGATTACAGAGCACGCTGTTGCACCTGGCTACTTTCCAACACATCCAATGACCAGGCTGTGCCAGCAGAACACACGGAAGGGGCCACAAAGCCACCTCTCTAGCCCCGAGGGTCTCGGGACATGTTTCAAATGTGTCTCCCAAATTTTTCTGTAACTCGTCACCAAGATCAGGGTGAAATGTGCAGACCCTGGGCCCCATATCCTCCAAACCCAGAGCCCAGGAGCACAGGGACAGTAGCAAGCCAAGTGACAACATAAACAGGGGGTCCCCATCAGGGCGGGTGAGGGCAGGAGTGGGACACCAGCAGGGGCCAAGTCCAAAGCCGAAGTCAACATGTAAATGCTTGTAAATGTTTTTATTTGCATGTCTTTTATGCTTTTGTTATTTGAGCCCTCTTTTCAAGTTCCAAGAGGCAGCCAACCTTAAATTTGCAGGCAAAAGAGAGACTGGAAATCACAGAATTTCTTCCCTGCTCTGCGCTTCTGAGACGCTTCCGAGGACATGAGAGCCAAGGGCGACACACCCCGCTGTGCTGGTTTATTTCTTTACATTCTTTGGGATACTATAAGGAGTTAGTATTTTTTTTTTTTTTGGTACTGTAGATTACAGGCGCGTGTCACAGCGCCCACTAGGCGTTAGTATTTAAAACAAAACAAAACAAAAATCAGTGTACAATAGATAAGACAAGAAAGAGGGTGGAGATGTGGGAGACGTGCCTGCCCCTCTATCCGCCTCCATTTTCAAGCAAAGAGACATAAGAGCAGTTCCGCTGGGGCCTGGGAGAGGCACCTCGCGGTTAATTTGGCGCAGGGCGGGAGGCACTGTGGCCAGCCTCCCTCACAGCTGGTCTTCTAGCTCTGCTTCTGCCCGGGCCTCAGCCCTCAGCACCCTGAGGCTCCTGGCCTCCCCGGCCCTGGGGACTCTCTTGGGCAGGGTTGGCAAGCGGGGAGTGTGCCAGAAGGCTCGCCGGCGTTTTCGAAACCATGAAAAACGCCCGGGAGTCTGGAACCTCACTGTCTTGACCTGTTTCCGGGCCCTAGCCCCTGGGGCCCCCAGGCTGGCTTCCGCTTCCTGGATAGCCTGGGCACCAGCATCTTCTCTCTGGTCAGCTGGGGCCTCTGCCCTCTGATTATCCGCAGCCTCTGCCCCCTGCTCAGCTATGGCCTCTGCCCTCTGATTATCCGCACCCTCTGCCCCCTGCTCAGCTGGGGCCTCTGCCCTCTGATTATCCACAGCCTCTGCCCCCTGCTCAGCTGGGGCCTCTGCCCTCTGATTATCCACAGCCTCTGCCCCCTGCTCAGCTATGGCCTGTGCCCCCTGCTCATCCACATCCCCTACCACCTGCTCAGCCATGGCCTCTGCCCTCTGATTATCTGCACCCTCTGCCCCCTGCTCAGCTGGGGCCTCTGCCCTCTGATTATCCGCACCCTCTTCCCCCTGCTCAGCCATGGCCTCTGCCCTCTGATTATCTGCACCTTCTGCCCCCTGCTCACCTGGGGCCTCTGCCCTCTGATTATCTGCACCCTCTGCCCCCTGCTCAGCCATGGCCTCTGCCCTCTGATTACCCGCAGCCCCTGCCCCCTGCTCAGCTGGGATGTCTCCCCCCAGAGCTGGGGATGCTGCCATGTCCTTCTTACGACGTCTGAGGGAGGCCCAGATGGTCTTGGGCCTCCATCGCCTGGGGGAGGGCTCGGGCACACTCCCATCTCCAGCGCTGCCCACATTATCCCCCTGGCTGGTGCCGCTGGGCCCCGAGACCCCATCCCCCTCAGCTGGCATGCAGGCCTGCGGGGCCTCACCGACCTCGGGGCTGGACCTGGGAGCCCACCCCTTCACCCTCCGCTTCAGCCTTCCCCAGGACACCTGGCTGACGTACTCTCGCCAGCGGTCGGCCTTGGACAGCTGGGGCCCCGGGCTGTCTTCGAACATGGGCACTCCCGGCAGGTTGACCCTGCGGCGGGGAGGCTGCGCGCTGGCCTTCTTCTCCCCGCGCCGCAGGAAGGCCTCGACCAGTTCCTCGTCGTCCTCGCTCTCCAGGTCGCTGCCCAGGAATTTGCTGCCCAGGTAACTGACGGGCATTTTGCGCGCCCTCCTGCCGCGCCCCGCGCCCCGCTTGCTCTTGACTCTAGAGGCGTCGAAGTCGCTGAACTCGCTGTCGCTCGCGTTGCTGCTGTCGTAGGTGCCCACGACCAGCCGGGGCGGAGGCGGGACCACCTGCGGGACCCTCCTCCTCGCTCGGGGCTCTTTGGGCTTCTTGGGGGGCTGGGGCGGGTGCGGGGTGCTCTTCTCGATGATGCGGGCCACGTCCTCCAGGGTGCGCCCCTCTTCCTCCAGAAACTGGATCAGCCGCTCGCGAAACTCCGCTTCCTTGGTGGCGGGCTTGGAGATGACCCTCCACACGCCGCCGGCCAGCCTCACCTCCCGCGGGATGAGCAGATAGTCCACGTCCTCCCCGATCTGCAGCAACCCCACCGTGGAGTCCTCCTCCTTGCGGAACACCTTGCCGATCTTCTTAAAGGTCCCCACGGGCTTCAAGGCTTCCACGAGGACGTCCAGATCCACATCTTTGCAGACGTCGGGGACGCTCCAAAGAATCAGGCAGTCGGAGGACGGGAGGAAGCCCCAGGGGAACCAGCCCCCCACGTGGCTCTTCTCCAGGGTCTTTAAGATCTCCAGGGTGATATGTGGGGCGGGGGGCAAGGAGCCCAAACACACTACGCGCAGCCCCTAGCCTCGGGGAAACAGGGAGTGGGTCCGGGCAACGCTGCCGGGAGGGTGCCACCTCCCGAGCCAAGGAAGCGCCAAGTCCGCCAAAAGTCCGCTCCGGACCCAAGCCGGGTCCCGGAGGGCCGCTGGGGCTCGATTCCCAGGGCGCGAGGTCGGTCCCGAAGCCCAAAGCCCGCTCCGAGCCGGCGCCGCGCGTCCCGCTCCGGGGTGGCGCGCACGGGCTGCGGGGCTGCTTCCTGCTCCGGCGCCAGGGGCGCGCGGCTGGGACTCGGGGTGACTCCGCAGACAAAAGACGGCTCGGCGTGGCTGCTCAATATGGCCGAGGCGCCGGAGGCCTCGGCCCGGCCCCCAGGAGGGTCTCCCGCCCCCAGGCAGGCAGCCACCCACCCGCACCGGGCTGACCTTGACGCGCCGCGCGCAGGAAGTCCCTCGGCGCCTCCCCCGTGAGGCCCACCTTCCCCTTCTCAGCTTACACTCCGGGACGGGAAGACTGACAGGGGGGCTGTCCACTCCCTCGGGCGGCCTCGCTCCCCTCCCCCAGGGGTGTGGCTGCACCCCGGGCCGGGCGAAAGCGCCGCGGAGGCCCACGTCAGCACCTCTCGCGAAAGGCTCCCCACACGTGCTGGTTTCAGCCCAGCCCGGAGGTGGGCGTGCTAATGGATCAGACCTTTTGAGAGCGTTGACACTATTACAGTTTAAGTTTACGGGACTGTTCGTACCAGCAATTTTTACCCATGTACCCACACAGGGCCTATCGCGGCAGTCGGCACATAGTCCCTGCTCAATAAATATTCCTGATGAAATGAAATGAATGAACCTAAACGGTCTTAAGTAGGGACTCAGTTTTATGGTCTAATCTTATTGTGAAATACTATGCAGCTATGAAAAAAGAATGAGGTGGCTCGAGCTAGGCAAGTTAAATGGAGCACTTCCTATATACTAGGCATCATTCTGAGTGCCTTCTATGAATTAACTTAGGAAATCCTCGCTACATCGAGATGTCGTTTCCATTATACAGCTGGGGAAACTGAGGCCCAAGGAAATAAAATCACTTGCCCAAGGTCACATAGCCAGTAAGTGGTGGGGCCTGCTTCTTGTTTTTGTTTTGCAGTACTAAGGATTGAACCCAGGGACTTTCTACCTCTGAGCTACATCTCCAGCCCTTTTCTTTTCTTTTCTTTTTTTCTTTTTTTTTTTTTGTTTTTGTTTTTGTTTTTGTTTTGCGGTACCAGGGATTGAACCCAGGGGCGTTCTACCTCCGCGCTACACCCCCGGCCCTATTTTTTATACTTTATTTTGAAACCGGGTCTCACGAAGTTGCAGAGGGCCTAAATAGAGAGAGACAGGGAGAGAGAGTAAGAGAGAGCTGAGGCTGGCCTCGAACCCGGATCCTCCGGTCTCTGCCTCCCAAAGTGCTGGGATTACAAGCGTGCGCCACCATGTCCGGCCCTCCAGCCCTTTTCTTTTCTTTTTTTCTTTTCTTTTTTTCTTTTCTTTTTTTCTTTGTGATACTGATGGAACCCAGGGGTGTGCTAACTCTGAGCTGCAGCCCCAGCCCTTTTTACTTTTTATTTTGAAACGGAGTCTTGCTGAGTTACCTCAGGCCTTGAACCTGAGATCCTCCTGTCTCAGCCTCCCAAGTACTGAGATATAGGCCTATGCCGCCGCCTGACTTGGAGCTTGGATTTGAATGGGGAACCGTATGGACTTTTGTGTGGTGATCAAAGATTCTAGATGTGAGCAAGGCATGGTGGTGCATGCCTGTAATCCCAGTACTTAGGAGGCTGGGACAGGAGGATCACAGATTGGAGGCCAGCCTCAGCAATATAGCAAGACCCTATTTCAAAATAAAATAATAAAAAGGACTGGGGTGCAGCTCAGACATAAAATGTCCCTTGGTTCCCAGCACCAAAAAAAAAAGTCTAGATGTGTAAGCATGCTGGTCACATGCACAAGGGCTGCCAACAGAAGTTTTTGGGGAGGGGGGACCCCCAGAGTCAGGAAAGACTTTTCACTCTACACTTTTGTATTGCTTGGGTGTTTAGCAATCAAAATGCTAATTAGCCAAGCATGATGGCCCACACCTGTAATCTCAGTATTTAAGAGGTTGAGACAGGAGGATGGTTGGTTTGAGGCTGGCCTCAGCAATTTGGCAAGGCCCTCAGCAACTTAGTGAGACCCTGTTTCAAAATAAAAGATAAAAAGGGCTGGGGGTGTAGCTTGGAGGTAAAATACTTCTGGGTTCAATCCCCAGTACTAAAAATAAAAGTTAATTAGCCAGGCGTGGTAGCGCCTCCCCAAAAACTTCTGTTGCCAGCCCTTGTGCGTGTGGCCAGCATGCTTACACATCTAGACTTTTTTTTTCTTTTTTTTTTTTTGGTACTGGAGATGCACCCGGCTTCTGGATGCATCTTTGCTGTCTCTCTGGGGAACCAGGCTTGCTCCTGCCTCAGGACCTTTGTGTGAGCAGTTCCTCGGGGAACGTCCTGCCCCCACCTTCTCTTGGCAATCGCCCTGCCTTACTCAGTGCCTTCTACTCAGTGTTACTCTCAGGCCCTTCAGCTACCCAGCCCCACCCACACACCACCTCCAATACCAGCTACCTTTCCCAGGCCTCCCTAGCCCCACACTTAATCCTTTCCCAGCTGGCCCCTTTTCAGAATGAAGTTTTCCAACATATAGAATCACATCCATTCGATTACAAAGGAAACCAGTGTATAATAAAATACAGGGGTAAGAGAGTTTTTTAGCTGGTCATTGTGTGTGCACTGGTAATACCAGCAATTTGGGAAGCCGAGGCAGGAGAAATGAAAGTTCAAGGCCACCCTAGTCAATTTAGCAAGATCCTGTCTCAAAATAAAAAATAAAAAGGGCTGGGGACAGGCATGGTGGCACACGCCTATAATCCCAGTACTTGGGAGGCTGAGGCAGGAGGATTGCACATTCGAGACCAGCTTCAGCAACTTCGGGAGACCCTTTTTCAAAATTAACAAAATAAAAAAGGGCTGAGGATGTAGCTCAGAGGTAGAATGCCCCTGGGTTCAATCCCCAGTACCAAAAAAAAGGAGGGAACTGGGGATGTAACCCAGTTGTAGAGTGAGTGCCCCCGGGTTCAGTCCCCAGCACCGGATTTGGAGGGTTGGCGGGTACTGGAGATGGAGCCCAGGGGCATTCTACCCCACACCCATATCCCTATTCTATTTTTTATTTTGAAACAGGGACTGGCTAAATTGCTGAGGCTGGCTACTAACCTGCAATCCTCCTGTCTCAGCCTCCCAAGTGCTGGGAGTACAGGCGTGCACTACCACATCTGGCTCCAGCACAAGATTTTAAAAAAAGATAACACCAGGGATTGAATTCAGGGGTGGTCTACCTTCTAGCTACACCCCCAAGCCCTATTTTATTTTATGTTTATTTATTTATTTATTTATTTATTTATTTATTTATTTTGCGGTACTGGGGATTGAACCCAG
>PVJS01039728.1:0-11650 GCA_004027185.1 Glis glis | reverse complement strand
TTTCGGTATATGTATATCTCTGTGAAACTGTCACTGAAATAAAGAAAATGAAAATACCGTCACTCCCCAAAGTTTCCTTGTGCTCTTGTGGTCCTTTGCCATCTCTCCTTGCCTCCCTCTTCCTGTGCATTTCTGCTTTTCCCTGCTTGCAGCTAGAAAACCACTGATCTTAATGTTGCTAAAGAACCATACCATATATATGCTTGTGTCTGGCTCATACTCAACATTCATTTCATCTGTTGATAGATACATTTATGGAAATTGCTATTTAGAAAGAAGTCACATTATTTGTAGTTCAATTTTATGTCAAGTACAAAGGCCAGAAGTAAGTCCAGAAAAATTAGGAATATCTTTATTTAGACCGCAGTCAGGATTACATCATATCTACTAGGGTATGGAAGATGGGGGCTGTCTGTTTATATTTGATAGTTACTTTATGGGAGGTATGTGATGTCCAGTTCTTGTTCAGCTTTTTATATGGCTTCCAGTGCCAATATTAAGCCTTGTAGAAGCTTTAATGACCCACACCTGATTTGTCAACAGATTGAGAAGGGATCCATTTCTTTGAGGCATTCTCATATCAACCATGTTCTCAGATATCAGTGTATAAAATTATGATGCAAATTTATTATCTATGAAAAAGACTTGTAGATTCTCTGGAAAATTGAATGCTAACAAAAAGATTGCTTGATTAGTTAGCAGTGTCTGGATTTTGCCTTTCCACTAGGATAAGGGTCTCTATGTATTCTTTACTCTAAAAAGGCTTAATCTACTGAGCATGTGTTTGTTAACATTACAGTGAAAGAAAACTTGATTTTTCCCTTTGAATCTTTTGTAAAAGAAAGTTCAAGCCATTCCTTTTTAATCTTGTACCACTTTTCATTTGTTAATAATTTGAAATATCTTTGGGAGAAAAGGGTGATTGGTAACATTGTTGACTTAAATACTCTAGTCTTGTTCTGCCTTGAGGTTCATGAAATCAGTATAGTAAAACAAGTAATTTCCAAACTTCCAGAATCTTTCCAGATAGATTTACTTGGGTACTTAGCTACAATTGAATTAATATTAATATTTATATTAGTTTTCTTTTTTGTTTTCTAAGGTTCTTGTAACAAATTGCCACAGACTGGGTGGCTTGAAACAACACATTTATTCTCTCATAGTCCTGAAGTCTGAAATTGAAGTACAGATAGGGTTGGTTCCTTCTGAGGCCCCAAAGGAGAAACCATTCCATGCTTCTCTCTTTGCTCCTTAAGGCTATTGGCAATCCTTGGTTTGTAGATGTATTATTCCAATCTTTGCCTCCGTATTCATTTGGTTTTCTTCCATTTGTATCTCAAATCTCCCACTTCTTTTTCTTATAAGGATACCAGTAATTGGATTTAGGGCACATTCTAAATCCAGGATGATCTCATCCTGAGATCCTTAACTTGATTAAGGCTTTGTAAAGACCCTATTTCCAAATAAGGTCACATTCATATGTGCTGGGGATTAGGACACAGAGCTATCTTTTAGAGGGATCTAATTCAACACATTACAGTATTATAAGGTAATAATAACTTGCCTTTATAATATATACTGTGTGCCCGAAGTTACATGGCACTAACTCATTTATTTCTCCAAAGAAACCTATGAGGTTTGGTCTAGTATTTTTGTTGCCTTTTGTTTTGTTAAACAGGTCTTAATTACTATTTGTGGTCCCGTTCTTTTTACAGTAAAAGTCTACTTTTTCAAAGACTCTTAGCTCTAAATAAGTGCATGACAGCAGGATTATTTACTAATAAATTATTCTGGGTATTAACAGTTTTAAAATTTGATCCTTCACATTTATTAGACAAAGGAAAAGACTTCTGAGTTCATTTCATTTTTGTATTTCTTACCCTGGAGAATTCATGGAATATATGTTTCCTGTACATTTTAATACTGTGAATAATAGGTAGTAATAAATTGGGCTTATTGGGCCAGTCTAGGTGGGGGAAATGTTTCAAATGCTGTTCATTGAGGTCCTTCATCTTAATTCATTTGAAGTTTACTTTTAGACTTTTATTTTCACTCTAGCAGAAAACTCCCAAGTCTGAGAAACCAGGCTTTGACCTGAATTGGAAAGTGGAAAATACTATGAGTTAAGGAGAGAGAAGTGAAAAGAATATTGGGAGTGACAGGAGATCACATTTCAGTGATACTTGTGGGGCTGGGTATGGTGGTGCACGCTTGTAATCCCAATACTCGGGAGGCTGAGACAGGAGGATCAAGGTTCACAGCCAGCTTCAGCTACTTAGCGAGGCCCTCTGCAACTTAGTGAGACACTGTTTCAAAATAAAAAAAAAAACAGGTCTGCAGGTGTAGCTCAGAGGTAAAACACCCCTGGGTTCAATCCCTGATAACACACACACACAAAGGTATATGCATTTGAGGGAATGTATGGATTGTTGTAACTATAGGGCTGCCATATAAAAATACAGGCCAAAAAGGACCAAACTTCTTTAGGAATATTTAGGAATAATTTCTTTAGGAATACCATTACCTTCATTTGCCTACCTGATACTGAAATCTATGCCAGTAATTTTGTTCTGCAAGGGATAATTCTCTAATTCAAGTTCTAAGTGAAATAATTTCTCTTAATAAGATGACTTTAACAAAAATTCTTTTAGGCTGAGAGGGGTGGTGCACTCATTTTTAAATTTTTCTTTCAGATTGTTTTTATGTGTCATATCTTCAGATGAGATTATAAATGGAATGAATTAGTCTTTGTGATTATAAAATAGGAGCCTGCCGGCTGGGCGTGGTGGCACACACTTGTAATCCCAATACTTTGGGAGGCAGAGACCGGAGGATCCGAGTTCGCGGCCAGCCTCAGCTCTCTCGTTCTCTCTCTCCCTGTCTCTGTCTCTGTCTCTCTCTCTCTGTCTCTCTCTCTCTCTCTCCTTAGTGAGGCCCTCTGCAACTTCGTGAGACCCGGTTTCAAAATAAAGTATAAAAAATAGGGCCGGGGGCATAGCACGGAGGTAGAACGCCCCTGCGTTCAATCCCCGGTACCGCAAAAAAAAAAAAAAAAAAAAATAGGAGCCTGCCTAATAATTATTACATTGCTAGAACTACTATAGGATAAAAAATCATGACAATTCACCTAGGAGTCATTAGTTCAGAAGCCCTAAATCAGCATATATTCATAATTATTATTTTTATAGATGGAACTATTGTAACTTTTACAATATAAAAAGAAAGACTATAAATTGAATTGTCTGCAACTTGTGTATGATTATTTCCCCCACTCAGCTCAGTCTCAAATGGCATTATTAACCTCCTTGCTGTTTTGTTTACCAGTCACAGTGACCTTTCAATGCCTTGAAATGACAAAATTCCATTCTACTGCAGGGCCCTAGTAAATGTTATTTCTTTGCCTGGATTCCCTTCTAGTCTTTTTTTCATCTGTCTCGCCCTTTTATATTTCTGTATAAATGTTACTTCTTCAGGTAGACCTTTTCTAACTCCTTGGATCAGGCAAGTCTTCTCCTTTTTATACTGTTACATTTCCATTGCATAACTGTCAATTTATAAGGAGTTAGTTTGGGGAGTAGGAGATATGCCTAGTTTGTTTGCCAGGTATCCACTATTAAATAGTTGCGACTCAATAAGTATATATTGAATTAATGTATACAGGCATGATATTTGTGTCTCTTGTATTCTGTGGTTAATATATTTTCCTAATTTTTTTCATTTAAGTAAAATGTTAATTTTGTTTTTTTCTTCTCAAGAGTTTGGTGGAATTGGAAGCATTATGTACTCATCTGTATACAGGGACGGATCTTACACAAAGAATAGAGGCCGAGAAAGCACTCTTGGAGCTTATCGACAGCCCAGAATGTCTCAGCAAGTGTCAAATTTTATTAGAACAAGGAACAGTAAGTATTTAATAACCATGAAAAAGCATTATATATAATTATATATGTATAATGTACATATTACATTTATGAAATATATTTATTTCACTGTCAAAGAGATTAATTAGGGAAAGAATTGGAAATCCAGGAAAGCAAACTAAGGGAAAGAAATAGGAGATATCAATAGGAATTGAAATAGTTTGATTCCTCTTGGACCCTTTTTATGTCTCTTTTTTTTAAATCTAGGTGGTAGAGATAGATTCTAATTAACTTTGAAACAGGAATGGATCCTGACTACCTATTGCCTACCTCCCTTCTAAATATTTATAGCTATTCATTGAGAAATCATTTAGCAAGTACTTAACTATAAAAGCAGTCACTATACTCCTTACTTGGTTTATGTACATGAATTAAGGTAGCTCATTGTTTAGTTTAAGAGGCATAGATATATAAAGAGCTACGAAATGATAAGGCAAGTACTACAGTAAAAGACTGTGATTTAGAACAGAGTTGGTACACTTTTTCTGTAAAGGGCGACCTAGTAAATATTTTAGGCTTTGTGGGCCAAGAGGCAAAATGGAGGATATTCTATAAGCACATAACAGGAGAGAAAACAAATATCCACAAAGTTTTATTGGTAAAATTTAACATACAATAATCAAATAAAGTCTTTTGTAATACAGGGCTATTAATAAAAAGAATAGTACTTGGGAGGCTGAGATAGGAGGATCATGGGTTTGAGGTCAGCTTTAGCAACTTAGCGAGACCCTGTTTCAAAATGAAAAATAAACAGGGCTGGGGGTGTAGCTTGAGGTAGAATGTCCTTACGCTCAGTCCACAGTACCATAAATAAATAAAGTTAAAATTAATATAAAAATGAAAAGAATAGAACAGTTCTTTTGGGAATTAATTGTAGTTCAAAGTTGGTGTTTTCTATCATCAGCATTGATTGTAAGTGTTCATATGTTAATGCTGATCTGTTATAAAATTCATATTTCATCTTTGAAAATATCATTTCATAGATAGGTACTGCCAAATACTAATATCAATCCATGAGCATATGATTTTAATTAAGCATATTCATCACTTAGAAGGCATTTATAGAATTCTATTAAATCTTTTTGTGATATTTGCCTTTTAGCATGTCATTACATTATAGATTAATCACTTTCAATTGAAGATTAGGTGGAAGCTCCTCAATTGCACAGCTAAATGGATTTTGAAATATAGAAATTTCCTTTATATTTGCATCCAGGTCTGAACAATGCTGCTGGAACTGTAGTTGGAGCTCAGAAAATATATCTGGGAGTAGAGAGCTTACTACTTGTTTTAACTTTTGCAGTGTAGGAATTGTGTACAAAGCTTGACATTTCCTTGTGATTCAAGCATTATAAGTTGCTATTGAAATGACTTTACTGCAATGTTAGTCATTCTGTATATAAGTACTAAGCACTGTTTGCCTTTTAGGCTGTATTCATCAGGAGTCATTGTAAGATGGGCGTGGTGGCATTTGCTTATAATCCCAGTACTTGGGAGGCCAAGACAAGAGGATCACAGGTTCGCAGCCAGCCTCAGGAACTAAGTGAGGCCCTGTTTCAAAATAAAAATATAAAAATAGGGCTGGGAATATAGTGCAGAGGTAGAATGCCTCTGGGTTCAAACCTCAGTATCACAAAATGAGTCATTGTCAAGTTTGCAGCAAAATTTCCAAGGCCATTTAGTGTTGAACAACATAGGCTTGATCTTCTTACCCAGAAAAATTCCATTCCCAGTTTAAAAAAAATTGCAATACAACTTTACCACTGATAAGCTGTTAAACTGCTGTGTGGAGGGTTAAGTTGAGATACTCAGAAATTGACAGAACTGAAGATGAGTTCACAAAAGTGAATGAAGTTAATTGCTAATACACCTGATTAACTCATGATAGATTCAGATATTTACTATAGTGTATCTGCTAATGAATACTAAAGTGAATGACCAAAGGCTTTAAACATCTTACATTTTTTACAAGCTTTGTAACTTTGTCCAGCTAAGCCCTTTTCTGCTCCATATATTTTTATCAATGGTGTCTAAGCGATTCTACTTCAAGTTACATTGATTTAATGTTTCCTCAACTTCTTTGAAAATATTCTGACCTGTAGTTCACAGAGGCTAATTCTTTACTTGATTCATACTCAGCATTGACTTCTAGAATAAACAGGTAGTAAAGATTGGTAAAATTGACAGTATGAGTAGTATTGATAATATCTGTCCACTCATTGAGAGCTAAGAATAATCTTTCTAAATAATTTGTCTTGTTTTTAAATTGACTTTTGATGTTGTTCAGTGTTCTCATCATTAGAGCACTGTTTTTCACTCAGTTACTAGTAAAGTTTATTTTCTCTGCATATATAACTTTAGCCGTTGCAATAAAACAATGGTGTTTTAATTAACTCATTATTAGTAAAGTGACTTTCCTTGCCCAGCTAACAAGTGAGCCACGTGGAAACTTAACTTTTGGTTGCAACCCCATTTTATTTTTTACTTTTGTAAAGAAATTCTGGTGTGATAAGATAGTTTGTTCTAATTTTTTTTTGCTTTTTCTGCTTATTGATTTTTTTGTGAGTTGGGAATATTGCAAAGTGCTAAGTTTGATATTGTCAACATATATTCTTTTAGGATAGCTGTAGTGTTGTTTCAAAAAAAAAGCACCTTGCTTTTCCATGTAATTCAATACTGTACCTTAAAAGTTACACATTTGAAGTCCACTTTGATCTTTTGTTGTTTTGACATAACAGAGGCACTGGTAATAACTAAAGGTGCATGTCATGTCATGGTGATACCCTTGACACTCTAGGCACTGTGAAGTTATAACTACATTGCTGCAATTTATGGTGCAATGAGCTGCAGTAAGAAGTTGTGAGTGCCACATATGGTCTTTCTCAGCTATTTAATTCTGCCATCATAGTGTGAAAGCAACCATAGAGAATGTGTAAATGAATGAGCAAGACTGTGTTTTATTTATTTATTTATTTTTGCAGTACTGGGGATTGAACCCAGAGGCATTCTACCTCTGAGCTACACCCCCAGCCCTATTTTTTTATTCTTTATTTTGAAACAGGGTCTCACTAAGTCTTGGAAGACCTTACTAAGTAGCTGAGGCTGGGCGCGAACCAGGATCCTCCTGTCTCAGCCTCCCAAATACTGGGATTACAAGTGTGCGCCACCACGCCCAGCTAAGATTGTGTTTTAATAAGCTTTATTTATGGTCAGTGAAATTCAGATTTCATATATTTTTACATGTCATAAAATATTGTGATTTGTTCAACTGTTTAAATCTATAAAAATCATTCTTAATTCATAAGCTGTGTAGGAACAAGAAGGATTTAGTTTATGGACCATAGTTTGCCAACCTCTGCTCTAGAGAAATGAAGAGAAGGGTACTGTCTTGGCAAGAAATTCTTGGGAGTGGAGTGAATAATTGAACTGAATTTTGAAGGATGATCATGAATTTAGAGAATTTAGGTACACTGTTAAGAAAACTGGTGGCAAGAGAGTGTTAGTAAGATAGGAGTTGGAAAGAACTTAGAAGTCGGGGTGGGAAGGCATTGAAAGGAAATAAGACTGTGGTGGTCAGAGCATAGTGAAGAGTGGAACCAGTTGAATTTGAAGAGATGATGAGAGGCTGAATTGTACAGAACTATATAGTAGAGACCATGGTAAGAATATTTTATTTGAACTTGCTTATAGTCATTTATTTTTCTCATATACCAGTTGAGATGGCTACTTGTACCTCCTTCAACTGATGATTCTCTTATGCATGAATGTTTATGTGTGCATACATGTATATGTATATTTATCTGTATATATGTATCTGAAATAGATATATTTTATTCATTGTAAATCCACCAGTTTGGAAAACCAGAAAAATCATTATTTTTGCTTAGAAAAAAACTTGCTATCTTCATATTTTGATTATTTTGATTTTATTTGTGATGATAATAAATAAAAATTATTCTTTACAGACATCTTATTCTCAGCTCCTTGCAGCAACATGTCTTTCAAAACTTGTCAGCAGAATTAGTCCTTTACCTATTGAACAGAGGATTGATATCAGTAAGTGGTATATTATGCTTTATAACAAATTGTACTTTAAAAATAAACTTTTCCAATATGCTAAACTGTTATAAGGCTTGCAAATTATTTGATTCTGTCATCTTTTAAAAGATGAGTAGTTAGTCTCATTTACTTATCCGGTGATAATAGTGATGTAATGTACACATCAGTGTGTAACCAAAAAAATATTTGCTAATATAATGATAAATAGAAAAACTATTTTCCCAAGTAACTATACCATTTTACATTCTCACCAACAATTATAAAGGTTCCAGTTTATATCTCCAATTCATATGTTTTATCTTGATCTTCTTGTAGTTATTTCTCTTTATTCATTTTTTTTCTGTCCATACCCCATCACCAATAGATTATAAGCTACTCTAGGCATAGATATAGCTCATCTTTTAAAGTGTTTTGGAACTTAAAGTTGTTTTTATCAGAGCATTTTTTAAAATAGCTCATAACTGAATTTATGTTAACTTTATTCCAAGTGTTATTTTACAGTTCTGTTCATGCTTTCCTTAATTTATGTACTTATTTTAACATATTGTACTATTTACATTTTTATGCCACTTAAACAGAATACTGTATAGTCAGTTTTGCTATAACATGACATATGTGTTCCTAAAAGTGAGAAATGAGATTATAGAAACAAAACTGAAAAACTTTGTCAATGATGGATTTAAAAAGATAGAAATCTGATAAAAGGGTAGTAGAGTTTTATACATATTAAATGGCTAAGAAATCCCTAAACAGTAGAGCAAATATGGCAGTTTGACATCTGAAGTTTCTGCAGCTCTTCTTAAGAGTTGCAACTTGTGAGTTACTGTGAAGTGACCGAAGGGAGATGATTTGATATAGGGTGGAAAATTATCACACCAGGTAAGGATGGGTGCGGTTGATAGCCTGAGATGAAGTGTGGTAGCTACTAGATATTCCAGGCATATGCTTTTTGTGTATAGCTTGGTTCATTTGGCCTGGCTGCAGCTTTCTGCATTTACCTAGCAGTTTGTTGTAGATGAAATCATTTAGAATCAAAAGTGATGCTCATATTATCCTCAGATCATCCCAAGTATATCAAATGCAGTGGAACAAATGTGCTTTTTCCAAACAAGCTTTATAAAAGAATTGGCTAGATGAATAAGTACATATCATGAGGAAAGGGATTAACTCACTATCAAAGAACATGTCATTGCCTCCTCTTTCTCTTCACATGATTCACATTGTGTTTCTCAAATGATCATAGAATATTCTCTTCATAGGAAACTATATTCTGAATTATGTGGCATCGCGACCTAAGCTGGCTCCCTTTGTCCTCCAAGCTCTTATTCAAGTCATTGCTAAAATCACTAAATTGGGGTGGTTTGAGGTTCAGAAAGACCAGTTTGTCTTCAGAGAAATTATTGCTGATGTGAAGAAGTTTCTTCAGGTAAGAAGGCATTGTTACCTATTACAGCATCACTACTTGGTTTTTTGGTTTAGAATACTGTCTTTCTTAAAGCCATATGGTTTATTTTGTGGCTGCCAATATCACATTATTTATCATTTATTATTTATCTTTGGATCCTTTATTGTTGTATTGTCAATAAACGAAAATCACACTGTTGCATAACTTCTATACCAGAAGAATGCAAATAATCATGTTTTCTAATTTTAAAAGTATATGTTTGGCTGGGCGTGGTGGTGCGTGCTTGTAATCCCAGTACTGGGAGGCTGAGACAAGAGGATCACAGGTTTGCAGCCAATCTCAGCAACTTAGTGAGGCCTTCCACAACTTAGTGAGACCCCGTTTCAAAATGAAAAATAAAATAGGGCTGAGGGTGTAGCTCAGAGGTAGAATGCCCCTGGGTTCAATCCCTACCACCAAAAAAAGTATGTTCTTTTGTTTATTACATGTATATGTACTGCATATATAGAAATCATGTATATAATGCCGTTTGTATATGGTCTAATCTAATTCTCATTACAACCCTGTGAAATGGGTTTCATTTTGTAAATGAGAAAACGGATTTATAAAGGTTAAATAATTTATATAGGTCACAGAGTGACTTAGCAAAGCATAGAACTAACATTTCAACAAGTCTTCTGATAACTTGTTTATTTTTATACTATACCACATGTACTATATCATTTTCCTCAAGAATATTTTCAACCTAAGTTATTAAAATCATTGCATATGCACGTTTTATATATATATATATATATATATTTTTTTTTTTTTTTTTTTTTTTGTGGAACTGGGGATTGAACCCAGGGGCATTCTACCTCCAAGCTACACCCCCAGCCCTATTTTTTTATTCTTTATTTTGAAACAGGATCTAAGTTGCGGAGGGCCTCACTAAGTAGCTGAGGCTGGCTGCGAACCTGGATCCTCTGGTCTCAGCCTCCCAAGTACTGGGATTATAAGCGTGCACCACTACGCCCGGCTTGCACATTTAATATTTAACTTAAACTCAGATATTTGTTCTGGGGGGGAAAAAAAGGCAAGAGGACATACAGCGATTCTATGTCCTGGGATGATGTAGGGAATCCTGAATCTGATCTTGGTTCCTGTATGACTGTTTCTTGGGATGATTCAGATATTTAAAGATAAATTTTTTTTCGCACAAACAAAATTCCTAATTGCAAGAAAATACTTTAGCTGATGTCCAGCTGAAGAGATAGCGATATATTACAATTCTTTTTTTTTTTTTTTGCGGTACTGGGGATTGAACCCAGAGGCGTTCTACCTCTGAACTACACCCCCGGCCCTATTTTTTATACTTTATTTTGAAACCGGGTCTCACGAAGTTGCGGAGGGCCTCACTAAGTAGAGAGAGAGAGAGAGAGAGAGAGAGAGAGAGAGAGGAGAGAGACAGGGAGAGAAAGAGATAGAGAGAGCTGAGGCTGGCCGCGAACCCGGATCCTCCGGTCTCTGCCTCCCAAAGTACTGGGATTACAAGCATGCGCCACCACGCCCGGCTTGATATATTACAATTCTTGAGGAAAAATTGGCAGTCTCTCTTCAGTGACTGGTAAGTTCAGCTTAAGTTGGGCTTTAGTATACCTCTGTGTTTTGGAAGACCAAAAGAAACAAAATGTTTTATCTTGAAAGCTTATTATATATAATGTCATCACAGAATGTTTAGCACTTGTTTTCTGGGTATATGACCTGACCTAACCTTGAGTCATGAGAAAGACAGTTGACTTTAATGTTTTAGTATTTTAAAATAGCACCACATGGTTCCTTTGGGTAATAGGAGCTTCTGTGAATTTTGTCCTAAAAGTTATTTTAAGTTTGTTATATCTTTAATGGCCTGAACTTCTGGGTATCCTCTTTTCTCAGTTATTGCAGCCTTATTGCTGCTGTAACAGGAGTAAGTATATTCTTTGTCCTGAGGAGATCAAACCTATTTATGTGCCTCCTTTCTACATACACACCTAGGAGATTGTTATCTAGGGCAGTGCTATTTCACATTGTTGCTCTGCAACAAGAATAGGAATTGATGTCAGATTGTAAATGAACTTTGTGCTTCCTTCATCAAGAAAGACCCACTATGAAAAAATGCCAGCTTAACTAAAGAGTATGCTCAGTGACCTAGCTGCATTATATTCTGGTATATGCTCTTTATTTTGTTATAGACCAGTACCAAGCCATTTGTGTGTGTGTGTGTGTGTGTGTGTGCGCGCGTGTG
>PVJS01039727.1:0-18769 GCA_004027185.1 Glis glis | reverse complement strand
AGAGAGAGAGAGAGAGAGAGAGAGAGAGAGAGACAGGGAGAGAGAGAGCGAGAGAGCTGAGGCTGGCCGCGAACCCGGATCCTCCGGTCTCCGCCTCCCAAAGTACTGGGATTACAAGCGTGTGCCACCACGCCCGGCACACCTCCACTTTTGAGCTACCCTCTGAGGCTTATTTGTGGCCCCAGATAAAAATCTCAACTGTTTTTTGCTAGTTAGTGAAAACTGATTTGGGGAGCGCCAGGAGTGTAGTTACCAAACAAAGAACATTTTGGGGCAACATCAGCATCTTAATGATCCAATTCTCCGCCAGCAAGTGGGACTTGACCAGAGGAACGTGTTTTTAAAGCCCCATAAAATGATCTTGTCTAATTTCCAGTGATCATGTTGGAGATTAGAAGGAAACCCGCGCATCCTCCTTTGCCTTCAAGTCCCTGTCTCCTCCTCCTTTTACATGCGAGGTGTGGATGAGCGGAGAGGGCAGCGTAGATATCTGCACTGCTACCAGTTCAGATCTGGGGGTTTTGAAGCCTGATATTTGTGCACGAGTAGATAGACCATTTGTGGGAATGAGTGGTTCCTTCAGAAATGGGGCTGATGAATGAAATCTAACACCGTCTGCAAACAGGTTACTGAGATGCCTTGGGAGCCTAGCTTTGTTCTCCCAGCAGCTGCTGGTGGCTGCATTGATAACAGAATGGGGGAGGGAAGCAGAGAGGTATTAAATTCTTCTTTTGCCCTCTTGTAGCCTCTTGTGGACGTCTAAGTTCTGCATGCAGAATATTAATCACCTGGATGTTTTCCTATTGACATTTCTTCTAAGGGATTTTTCCTGTGGCTATTGGATGGCGGCACTCACCTGCCACCTGTGAACTAGAAAGGCTTACAGCCACGTGGGGCATGTTTATCCTGACTGGGCAGCTGCTCTGACTAAATCCACTTGGATCAGGTAGATGCGGTCTGGTCTATCCTGAATAAATCTTTGGTCTCCAAGGGCTGCCCAATCTCATCTCTTTGCCAAGGGTGGGGTCTGTGACAGTCTGAGTTTTGTGAACAACCACTTCCCTTTGTTGAAATGCTATAGAGTCTTTCCATAGGTGGCTGAGAAGTAGTGCTTTAGATTTCTTATAGAAAGTCCACAGAGAAACTGTCAATATTACGCCCTGTGTGTATGTGGTTTTTTGGGGTTTTCTTTTGTTTTTTTCCTGTGGTATTGGGGATTGAACCCAGGGGCATTCTACCTCCAAGCTATACCCCAAAGCCCAATTTTATGTTTTGTTTTGAAACAGGGTCTCGGTAGGTTGCTGAGAGTCTCACTACTTGGTGAGGCTGGCCTCCAACCTACAATCCTCCTCTCTCAGCTTTCCAAGTACTGGGATTACAGACATGTGCCACCACACTCAGCTCTGTGTGCTTTTAAAAACACTCATTTGTTTTTTGAAGGTGTTAAAAAGGTAATGCACATATGTTTTAGAAAATTTGGAGATTTTGGAAGCACAAGAATAAAAATAAGCACGCTTGTAATCCCAGTACTTGGGAGGCTGAGACTGGAGGATCCGGGTTCGTGGCCAGCCTCAGCTGCTTAGTGAGGCCCTCCGCAACTTAGTGAGACCCTGTTTCAAAAATAAAGAATAAAAAATAGGGTTGGGGATATAGCTCGGAGGTAGAATTCCCCTGGGTTCAATCCCCAGTACCACCAAAAAAAAAAAAAAGAATAAAAATAAAACCCAACTGTAACTTTACCACATCAGAGAAAACAGCTAATAGCATTTTATAGCCTTTTGGTCTTTTAGTCTAGGTGTATGTATAGGGAATTTGCTTTATAAGCATCAGTCTTTCCTTTTTTTTTTTTTTTTTTTGCGGTACCGGGGATTGAACCCAGGGGCGTTCTACCTCCGCGCTACACCCCCGGCCCTATTTTTTATCCTTTATTTTGAAACCGGGTCTCACGTAGTTGCGGAGGGCCTCACTAAGTAGCTGAGGCTGGCTGCGAACCCGGATCCTCTGGTCTCCGCCTCCTAAGTACTGGGATTACAAGCGTGCGCCACCACGCCCGGCCTCAGTCTTTCCTTTTTACATCGGCCTCTTTCTTATATGTCCTGGACATTTTCTTTTGCGATGCTCCACCTTTCACGGCTGCCTGGCATTCTAGGAAATGCCAGTGGACATCTCCTGTGTTCTTTTTTTTTTACTGACATGTTATTGGAGATCTTAATTATTACATGTAGGAAAAATGACGTGTAAGTATTGGAAAGAAGGTAATAGCACTGCCATTCCCATTTCCTATTATCTTTTTTCTGTTCTTTTTGTTGTTGTTGTTATAAACATCACTGTCTTGAACGCCCTTAAAGGTAAACCTTTGAGCATGTTCATAATTATTTTGGAGGGTATGTTAACAGATATGGAATTGCTGGGGTAAAAAATAAGTACATTTTATGTACTAATATTTTGATATATTTTCCAAGTGGGTCTCCTAGCTTCATCCTTCTTAAGTTGGTAGAAAGAAAGATTTGGAGTCATAGTGATCTGGGTTTATATCCCTGAACTGGCCAGGTAACATAACCTAGAGCCCCAGTCTTCTCATCTGCTAAATGGGATTGGTGGAGGTGCACATGCCCCACCCAGTTGTGACAAGACTTTGTGACTTATGTTTGTATCTCTTGAGTAGCAGGTATTCCAGATGATGATTATGACGATCACTCAGCTTCCCCTAGCTCCTTTGCTGTGTGGGGAAAGTTTGAGAAACTGCCTAAGACATGGAGGCGGTCCTTTCCCAGGTTGGTGGAAATCCAGGCACCCTGGGATCCTGATACTTTGATGTTTCTGAGTCCTACAGCATTCTCTAGATTCTTCTGTCTGGTGGATGGTTGGCTTTGATGGAAAGGTGTTGTCTGGGGGTGGGGTGGTAGGTCTGCTTGTCTGCGGGTTCAGGTCTTCAGAAAACCACCCACCCACCCAAGGGGACAATCCCACGGGGCCCCTACAGACACTCGACCTTTGCCCCAAACCATCATTCTTGGCCTTCTCTCATATCCTTAGGACAGATAGGCCAGTGTGCCCATCATCTTTCCTTTTTGTATCTTGGATGTCTGGTTCTGCCTCTGGAATGAAGGGAGCCACCCTGGAAGCAAGAGACAGACTCGCAGATTTCATTGGGAATGCACTGGGATCGCAGGTTCACCTCCAAGGAGTTGAGTGGAGGGGATGAGGCGAAGCCCTGGCGTGGGCTGCAGGAGGCTGGCTTCGGTGCCTACTCAGCTGTTGGGCTGGAGGTCTCGGGACGTTGACTGCCTGCCATCAAGCCTCAGTTTCCCCTCTGTTATCTCTGAAACCTCTGTGCAATGCTGGAGATCCTGAGAATGGTACTCAAGGAAGGATGGGGATGGGGGAGGTGAGGCCAGGGTGACTTTGCTTGGGACCTCACTCCATGGATGATGACTGTCCACTCTTTGACCCCGTAGCTACAGGCCAAGACTTTGCAGGTGGATCCCTGGGACCCACAGAGCCCTGCCCTTGCCATTTCATGACCCTGCAGCCTTCCCTAACCCCAGCTGAGCCCCCCTTCTGGCCCCTTCCTCTGGCTCTGGCCCCAGATCTAGTGTCAAGATACTGTACCTCCTCCCTGCCCTGGAACACAGGCTGGACTGGGGCTCTGTTGATCCCCCGCTTCTGTTTGATCGAAACAATCCCACATCTGCGCTCTTGTTTTCTTTTTCTGCCTTCCTTTCTCCGATCCTTTTCTCCTCTTTCTCTCTGCTCTTTCTTCCTCCCTCACTGAAGCTCAGAGTGGGGGCAGGGTTGGGGGGCCGGGAAGTTGGCAGAGAGATAAGATTCATCAATATTTAATTTTTATGGAAATCATGTCCTAGAAATCCCCAAGGGGCTGAAAATTGTTTGGTGTTTTCAGAAGCCAGTGATGTCGCTGAAGCGGTTCTGTTGTAAATAAAACCACATTACTGTCTGCAGCTCTCCCGTCGCTCTGCAAACACCCGGAAACTTGACAGTTTAATCCACTCAAGGAAGCAGAAAACGGTTCAGGTCACTGGTGGGGGGAGCTCATTCTGCAGCCCAGGGATATAAGATTGTGAGGCATCTGCTCCAGCAGCGCTGTTACCGCTGGGGAGGGAGACAGGGCCGGCGTGCCCCGGGCAGATTTAACATTCTGGGGAGATGGTCCTCCTGGAACAGGAACCCCAGGACAACAGAGCCCAGGGGTCCTGCAGTTGCTTACTGTAGCAGGCTTCTTTCTCCTCCCTCATGCCCAGTGATAACGATTGACCCAATGACCAGTGGAAAGATCATACCCAAGTTTGTTGGCATGGCTTTTGGGGGCCTTGGGATCTGGAAAGGATGTTCGCTCATTCATTCATTCATTCATTCATTCATATTTCAAACATTTATTGAGCAGCTGCCATATAGTAGACACTGATTTAAATACTAAGGATACAGCAAAGCATGTAGAACATGCAAAAAGCACTTTCCTGCTTACATCCTTGTGGGTACAAGCAGGCAATAAACCAGATTAATAAGTAAAACACAGAGTATATTATGTGGTGACAAGGGCAGTAGAGAAAAAATCGTTCAGGCATTGTAGGTATTTACCCATAGAAATGAAAACTGAAAGCAACTAGAAACAACCCAGATGTCCCTCAACAAGTGAATGAATCAACACGCTGGTATATCCATACATGGAATACTATACCGTCATGAAAAGGAATGATATACTGATACCTAAAAAATGTGGATGGATTTAACGATTTTTCTGAGTAAAAGAAGCCATCCAGAAATAAATTCTTGGTGATTCTATTTATATGACATTTTACTACAGATAAAACTAATCTGTGGTGACAGAAATCAGAAGAGTGATAGCTTTGGGTGAGGGAGGGAGGATGGCAGAAGGGCAGAGGAACCTGTGGTGTGACAGAATTGCTGGCCATCTTGATATGTATTCATCAGAAACAACTGAGCCATGTACACCCGGGGTCCAAGTATTTCGTCCAGAAAGTCACAAAACAAAATCAGAAAGCACAGCAAAGGAGCAGGGTGGGCTGATGAAGGGAGGAATATTACAACTTGAAATGGATGGCACTGAGGTGACCTGAAGACGGTGAGGAGGAAGAGAGTCAACACGGGTCTCTGAGTCAAGGACACTCCAGGCAGATGGAATATCACGTGCAGAGGCCCTGAGGTGGGAGCCTGATTAGAGTGGTCAAGGATCAGCAAGGAAGCCATTGTCATAGTCCATCTTGCTGCTCTAATCGAGTTCCACAGGCTGGGTGGCTTGAACCACAGACATCTACGTTCTCACCGTTCTAGAGGTTGGAAGTCCAAGATGAAGGTGTCAGCAAGGCCGACCTTTCTGCTGCCCTCCTTGGCCTGCAGGTGGTCGTCTTCTCCCTGTGTCCTCACACGGTGGGCCCTAGGTCTGTGTGTTGTCTGTCCCAACCGCCTCTTTTTATAAGGACACCAGTTATAATGGATTAGGTCCCATCCTTATTAATGACTTCAATTTAATTATCTCCATAAAGATCATATTTTCAAATAAGGTCACATTCTCAGGTACTTGGAGTAAAGCTCCAACATATAGATTTGGGGGGTTATGGTTTGAACATAGAATGCCCCTGGAAAAGCTTGTGTATTGGCAATGCAAAACTGTCCAGAGGTGAAGTAGCTGAATCAGGGATCTAATCTCATCCGTGGGTAAGTCCCCTGAAGGATTAATAATTTGAATGGATTTATTGGTGGTAACTTGGGTGTTTGACTGGAGGTGTGTCACTGGGGGTGTGGCCTTGAGGACTGGGTCTGTTCCTGTTCGCTTCCTGTTGCGCTCTCTGCTTCCGGCCACCATTGAGTTGAACTCAGCTTTCCTCTCCCGTGTGGTGCCACCATAATGTCTGTCTTGGAGTTAGTCAGCTATGGACTGTACTCTGAACCCATGAGCCAAATACGCCTTTCCTCTTCTAAGTTGTTCTTGTCGGTTATTTGGGTCATAGCAACAGGAAAATTGGACTAAAATGGGCACAGTTCCACCAGTCCCAGCCAGCATGGAGAGAAGTGTGGGAGGCACAGCCAGGCCACTGTGTGCTCCCGAGCTGTGCCGTGGGAGCCGGACTGCTGCTTTCTGCGGCTCCCTGGGATGCAGGTGTTGGTGTGGGGCGAGGCACCACAAGAGCTTTGCTTTTTGTTTTGTTTTATTTGGGGATTTTGTTTGGGGGGGCAGTACTGGGGATCAAACCCAGGCCCTTGAGCATTCCAGGCAAGCACTCCACCACTGACCTACACCCCAGCCCTCGACAGGGGCCTTGTGAGAGAGGATGGGTGGAGCTGTAGAGGCTGGAGGTTGCAATTCTCCAGATCTCTTTTCATGAACTCCCATCAGAAGGCAAACTTGCTTCCAGAAAAGCCGGCGGCGTTCTGATGGAGGGTCAGGCTGCCTTCTCGCTTTCCATTGTGAGTGGTGTGGAGTCTAGTTAGAGATACCGAGGGGGCTTGCCAGCCTCTTGGGCACTCTCTGCAAGCACAGTGGCTTCCTCAAGTCCAAGAAGGACGAGGGAGGTGGGGGACACTTCCCAGGGGCTGCTGGGTATGGCGGAGAGGACCCGGCCTGCTGAGCAGCATTTCTTCCTGCTCCCTCCTAAGACACCCCCGCCCTTCCCCCAGGCTCTGCACACCCTCCCTTGGCGGCGGCACCATTCATTTTCTAACCCGTGTGCTGAGATTGCTGAGACCCCCGCTTTCCTAAGACGTGCATAGAAAACGCTATTGATTTTCTTTTATTTATTTATTTATGAGATCTCTTGCTGTGGGCAAAAAATAAAAAGGTTTGTGCAGCATTTCCCTTAGCAGTGAGCAGTTTTTTCCACCCATCACCTCCCCCCTCGCACCCACTGGTAGATGACTCTCTTGTCTCTCTGTGCTCTAGGAGGCCTGGTACCTCCAGGTTGCAAGATGCAGGGAGGAGCAGAGATGAAATGGGGCTAAATGTCCTGCCTAGTGCCTGGTGCATCGTAAGTTCTAAAAATCAAACCAACAAACATGTGAGAGAAGTGGGTCGATGAATTTTTTAGTGAGCTGTAGCTGATGCCCACAGGGGTAAGGAGGCTGAAGACAGCACATTCCACATGAAGGAGCTACTGTGAGCCAGGCCCAGGGCTGGGCAGGTTGGACCTGGCTCATCTAGCCATCACTATAAACCTGCAAGATAGATCTTAATACCTTTTTTCAAAGGTGAAATTGAGAGAGATTGAGCACTTTGCCCAAGGTTGCCCAGCAAGTAAATAAAAATTCACATTCCAATCTTCAGGAAGCCAGCACCCGGCTTTCTCCACTGTATGGTGCAGGTACCCCAAAGGGGAACAAAGACCCACTTGAGAAACTGTGAGGAGCTGGCGGGGCCCACCCCCTTCTGTCTTTGGAAAGATTGCTGTATGGGAGTCTGTCCCCTCTCTGTGGTGGTACTTCAGGCACAAGGGTAGGCTTTGGTCTCTTTCCAGGCTGGCCAAGGAAGGAGAAGGGATTTCTAGTCCCTTCTCAGGGCTCAAGGTCTGTTAGCTAATGACAGGACATGTTGAGTCCTGAGCTGCCCTGTGTGGGCTCACCTGCCCCACTGCGACCCACACAGTTCCACTCACACGGATCCCCCTCCCCAGAGCGCCTTTCCCCCTCCCAGGCGCCCCTGGCCAACACCTAGGCATCTCCGCACAGCTCCAGCTCTGCTTCTGGCTTTCTGCCCTTCGCCCTCCCCTCAGCCAGTGCCCCGCTCACAGCGTGGTGACTGTTAACTTGTCACCGATCGACTCAGAGCTCCTGGCGGACAGGAGTCTCATCTTGTTGAGCTTCATCTCCTCTGGGCACAGATCCTGCCGATAGAAGTGTGACAGTCACCCCTGATCACCCCACACAGCGCCAGTCCCTCTGGCCATCCAGCCTGGAACCTTGGCCCTAGGGGGAGTATACCTTGCATTCACCCCTTTCATTCCTCTCTCCCTGTCCTTCCCTGGCAGGAGTTCCCCCTGGCCATCCTCCGGGGCTGGGAGTGCTACTGTGCTTACCCCACGCCCCAGTTCAGCCTGCGGGATGCCGTGGACGGCTCGCTGTGCAGCCAGTCCCTCAAGGCACAGAGGCTGGCGGGCTACTGTGAAGTCTACCAGACGCCCGTGCAAGGTGAGCTCTGCATCCGCCACCGGGTGTGGCATTTGGTCTGGGGCTCGGGGAGACCTGCCGGGGTTGGAGATGCCGTTGGTGCCTGAGGGTGTGGTCCTGGGGAGGGGAAGGTGTCTATGTGAGATCTCCAGCATGTCAGAGCGGGTGGGTAGAATGGAGGAGTGAGGCCTTCACCCTCCCTGGATACAGAACGCCAGGCTCAGTTTGAAGAACCCCTGAGCCTTTATCTGAATCTCTCTGGAGATAATGGTGTAAGCAGAAGAGAAGAGCAGAGAGAGGCAGGCTGAGATGATGGAAATGGCAGGTGGTGGTGGGAGGCATGGGGAAGGGGGACGCAGGCGCTCCAAGGCCTCCAGGCCTGGCGTGCTTGGTGTGAGCTTCAGGTCTGCCCCACCAGACCTTAGGAACCGAAAGAAGGAGGCTCCGCCTTTGTCAAGAGCCTGTGGTGAGCCAGCACAGCCCTGGGCCTGGGGGCTTCCCCTGCTCATTGTATGTACTTCCTGCAGCACCCCTGGGGAAGGAAGATGAGACCCAGACAATCACTTGCCTGAAATTCGTCCAGCCCTGATTCACTATGGGGTGTGGCACCACTCAGCACAGCCACAACCCCGTCCACTCCCCCCAGAAGAATCTGCTGGATTACTTGTGCTATGCCAGGAGCCAGGGTTTGGCTGTGACCATGGAGACTAAGTGGGGCTGAGGAACCTTAGGGTGTCTGATTCCCACCCACTTCTGCACTGGCCTGTGGGTCTTTCTTTGGCCAGACACAGGCCTGTGCAGCCAAGGTTCAGGTGGCAAATCCCTTCACTTCTTTGTTTCTCTGTTTTCCCATCTGTTAAATGGGAATCTTGGGTCATCGATCCCTGTTCAGGGCAGTCCAGTGGTGGATCTGTGAGTAACCCAGGCTTCTGGATTTTCAGATACTCGCTGCACAGACAGGAGGTTCCTGCCCAACAAGTCGAAGGGGTTTGTGGCTTTGTCAAGTTTCCCAGGAGCAGGGAACACCTGGGCAAGGCACCTTATCGAGCACGCCACTGGCTTCTATACAGGAAGCTACTACTTTGACGGAACCCTGTACAACAAAGGTAAGTGAAAGCTACAAGGGAGGGCAAAGGCAGCCCCCAGAGGCCAGGCCATCCCCTCTCCATCTGAGCTCCTCCTTGGAGCACTAGAGCAGTGCCTCACGACACCAAGAGTGCTTACAAATCACCTGGAGGGCTTTCTAGAACACACATTCCTGGGACACTTCAGTTTGCCCGAAGTGGGACCTGGGGATGTGCTTTTCATTCTATTTATTTATGTATTTATTTATTTATTTATGCATTGTAATCATACTTCTAACAATCTTCCAGGGGATGCTCATGCAGCTGGCCCTGGGACCACATTTTGGAACCTCATGAGATAGTGCCTGTTCTAGATTCAAAGGGAAAAGCTAGTAGTTGGAATTCCTCCTTTATAAACATTTTTTAAATTCTAATTTTTAGAATCCTTGATCATTAGGGGTGAAACAGATTTAATCTCCTTGTTTTTTTTTTATTTTTTAAGGCAAGGGGTAGCTCATCACAATGCAATTTTCTTTAAGTAGGTCCAAAAATTTTCAAGAGTTTTATGATTTCTAATCTTTCCCTTGTAGAAATAAGAGGCCTCATTATGCCAAGTAAATTAACTTAAATGGCTCAAGTCTGTGTGCTGTTTAAGAATGAAGAGCCTCAGACAAGTCAAGTGGCATCTAAATTTGGCAAAATGTATTTCCATGTTGTCAAGTGTTGCAGCATTTTCTCTGGGTTTCTTAACCAGAGTTTGATTTAGAAAAAGATGATAATATCAGTAACATACTAGAGAAACAGAAACATCCAGAGCTTGGCAGCCGTTTCTGCAATTGCTCATGACAATCTTGATTGCTTGAGAAAAACTACTGTTGCCCATGTAACCCAGCTCCATCTTCCTTGGGAGTCTTGAGTTTTAGGGGCACCTGCTGATGGGATAGGAATTGGCCAGATAAGCATGTGGTCCTGTCCAATCTGGTCTAATCCCTTGTATCCATCTTGCCGTTACCCACCTGTTCATCTAGAAGGCCTTGACCTTACTCAAGCAGTTCTCTGTTTTAGTATACATATGGCTGAGTGGCCCAGAGACTGTAGTAGCTAGCTATGAGAGTTGGAGTGACACTGCTTCAAAAATGCTTTAGGGCCGGGCGTGGTGGCACACGCTTGCAATCCCAGTATTTGGGAGGCGGAGACCAGAGGATCAGGGTTCGTGGCCAGCCTCAGCTACTTAGTGAAGCCCTCCGCAACTTCGTGAGACCCGGTTTCAAAATAAAGGATAAAGAAATAGGGCCGGAGGTGTAGCTCGGAGGTAGAATGCCCCTGGGTTCAATCCCCAGTTCCACAAAAAAAAAAAATGCTTTAGAGATACTTAGTACATTTTTGAGCCATACAGGATTGGTTAGATGTAGCCACTGGCCTCAGAGCACTGACTGAGTGATGACGCACACACATTCAAAAATCACAAGACAGCTCTGATGCCAAAATGCCAACCTGTTGCGGTAGGTGGATGTGGTCTGAACTTCAAGGCAGAGTAGCTGAGGATGGAATGGGCAGAAGCATGGTGATGGCACCCTGGGTCTCAGGATTGTCGAAGACTAGACCTCAAGTTCCTTCAGCCCAGGCTTTGATTCTTCCTGTTGTGGCATTTTCCAACTCTTTGACAAAATGAATCAAAGCAAAGGCTTTTGGTGTTTGGCCCATGGCAGTGATGAGTTTAAAACATATGTTGAGTTTCAGTGGGTAAAATCAGGACTTCCACATTCAAGAGACTTACATTTTCCTGGCATCGGATAAGCCTTGGCCGCTCACTGTAGATACAAGTGCTCCCCAGCTCTTCATGAATGGGGGCAGACAGAAGGACTCATTTTATTTCTGAGAGCCCAAGATAAGCTCATGAATATTTATGGAGCTTGTTCCCAGAGCTGCATGGCATGGGCTACCTTAGGATGTGGCCAGGAGACTAGGTTCAGGTGAGATCTCTCCAGGAAGCCTTCCATAACACCCCACTATTTGGTCTCCCTCATTCTTTTTCCCCATAAGACCCTATGCTCTGTACGCTTAAGGACAGGGGTTGAGCCTTACCCCTTTATTGTGTACTTAAAGTCCAACACAGGAAGTGCACAGTAACCCTGTGGAATCATGTGTGCCTCTCTGGATGGATGGATGGATAGAGTCTGATCTTCTCAGCCAGTTGCCACTCAGGTTCTGAGGACCCAGTAGTGAATCAAGGGGCCAAGGAAAGAGACTGGTAGTCCCAGAGAGGTTGGGCGATGGGAGCAAGTCTCCAGTCACAGAAACTGAGCTGGGAGTTCTTTAGGGCCAGGCTCTAAACACTATGGATGAGACCTTGACCAGACCTGCTTTAGGGCCCAGTGTGGAGAATCTCCATGTATGCAAGTCTGGCCCTCTTGCAGGACATGGCATAAGGTCAAAGGATAGGGCTACAGCTGCTAGTAGTGATTGGGCCTGATGGTAGGGATCCTGCCCCCACTGTGGAAGCTGAGGGCCCCATCAAGACACACGGAGGCATATGGAGAGAGCCCCGGCACTGGTCCCATGTGCTGTGTGGTAGTGGGCAAGTCACACACCCACTCTGAGCCTGGGTCTCTTCACCCAGCCATGCCTGCAGCTGTGGTTAACTCACAAGGTTATTTACAATGCTCGTGTGAGGTGTTCTCTATGAAAAGCCCCATATGTGTGTGTGCATCTCCACGTCTATCAGGGATGTGGTGAGTTCCTCTGCCCACTGACCCCTGGGGGATGCAGGAGGCGACTTGGCTCATTTCTCTTGCAGATGCCATCTTTCCTCACTGTTAGATGCCTCCCACTCCTACCTTCCCCAGGACTAGGGTTAGTCCTCCTAGTGCCCCCAGCAGTGCCATCCATGGGCCTTGCCCATGCCCCTGATACCAGCTTCCCCTCAGAGGTGCAGGGCAACACCAAATCTGCTGCTGCTGCTGCTGCTGTTGTGAAGGACGGGCACTCCTGTGGGAGCAAGGGTGCCTTTCCCTACAGGGGCCATCCTGTTTCTCCTGGGCAGGGTTCAAGGGCGAGAAGGACCACTGGCGGAGCCGACGCACCATCTGTGTGAAGACCCACGAGAGCGGCCGGAGGGAGATTGAGATGTTTGACTCGGCCATCCTGTTGATCCGAAACCCCTACAGGTCCCTGGTGGCCGAATTCAACAGGAAATGTGCTGGGCACCTGGGTTACGCACCTGATCGCAACTGGAAGAGCAAAGGTGAGCAGGGAGCTGGATGCCCAGGGGTCTCAAAGGTACAGACACGATGCCCGTTGGGATGCAGGATCAGTACACACAGTGCTGGGGACTTGCTGCTGCAATGTTTTATATGGATGCCAGCCGGATGGTCAAGAATCTCCTCTGTCTACCCCCTGGGTGGTTAGTCGGGTGATCTTTGCCCCTTTTCTATCCCTGCTCATCATACCCAGGGCCTCACAGAGAGCTGGAGAAGCCCACTGGCTCTGGATGCACCTGGGCCTGGTCTGCACCCTCCTCTGCCTGCAGAACCAGGGTCCTCCTTTATGAAATGAGAACATAACCCACATCTCATTGGGGCATTTGGGGATCAGCGAGATAATGTGCGTGCCCGGTCTGTGGATGGTGCTCAGCGTGCCAGCCCTTCCTATGCTGTCCCCGCTGACTTTTCAGTGTCCCACAAGGGAGTCACCATCCACCAGACTTTCCAGATGAGCCCGGAGAACGTGGCTACATGACTTGTCCAGGTGGCCTGGAAGGCAGGTGGCAGTCCCTGGTCTCAAACCCTGTCTTAGCTCAGGCTGCTGTGACAAAGTACCGCAGACTGGGGGCTTAAGCAACAGACCTAACAGCTCCCTGCTGGGCAGGCTTCCAGCCTGAGCTCGGAGTGCCTCTCATGCACAGTCTGGGGAGGCCTCTTCCTGGCCTGCAGTGGCCACCCTCTTGCTGTGTCCTCACGTGACAGAGACCTAAAGCTCTTGGGTGCCTCTTCTTATACAGCAGTAACCTCCACCTCATGACCTCATCTAACCCAGATTACCTCCCAAAGGTAACCTCTAAATACTACCATGTTAGGGATTAGGGCTTTGACATATGAATTTGGGGGACTACAAACATTCAATCCATAGCACCCGGATTTTCTGATTCTGGGTCATATTGACTTTTTACCCACAGCAGCTTTATTCATGGAGTCAGCCCACCAACCCACAGTTACTGAAGTCCTACTGTGTGCCAGACATTGGGCAAGGCCCTGGATAAAGGGGTTAAGGCTCCTACCCTTAAGACACATATAGCCTTAGGCAATTAATAATAGAGAGGATACAGGTCTGGTGGTAAATGATGTAAATTTAGTACAGAGCTGTCAATCAGGCAGCCTGAGCTCAGATCCCTCCTCTACATCTTGCAAGCTGTTTGACCCTGTGCAAACTGCACACCTGTCTTCAGAGCTCCATTTTCTCATCCTAGAAACTCGGATAGCCCCTGTCTCATAGGATCATTGTAAAAATAAGAGAAAGCAAGCCACAGCATTGAGGTATACCAGTAGCCCAACTATGGAAACTATTTTTGTTGAGACTATTCTAAGCATCTGTACCCTGCCCTCTTGCAAAAAAAAAATAGCTTCTTAATTTTCTGGAAAAGGCCTCTCATTCAGGCATCTGTGAAAGTTTGAGGCCACCCCTGTCTACGGTATTATTGTGTATCCTTCTTCCCAGTAGGGTCATAGGTTCAAATTGGCAATGACACTCATAAGACCCCCGTACACATCCATCAAGCTCCCTGTTAACTCTAAAGTTAAGTTAGCATGGTTCACAGGAAGCAGCTGCATCTCACTAGGAAGCCCAGCAGCTCCCCCAGACCTGAGTACATGCTGCTTGGTCACAAAAAAGATAATGCTCCACGTGGGATCTGGGCAGGTTGGCCCTAGATACTAAGCAGTGGAAGAGCCTGGCTGCCTCCTTTTCCTTTAACATTGGACATGCAGAGCGGCCAGGGAGAAGGCCAAGATGTTTGTGGCTCCTCTGGACAGAGAGGCCCTGCTTAAGGTTCCCATTGGCCTTTGATTCTCCTGTGTCATAATGGCCTGAGACCTGGGGATCCACCTCCATCCCTCTCTGTCCAGGTACCACCCCAAAGGTCAAAGAACTCCTAGTAAATAAGAGAGAGAACCAGTTTTTGGCACACAGCAGGCCACATTTGTCTTAACTAGCTATGTTTCCAAGGAAAAGCTGCTGGGGGAAGCTGGCTCAAGGTCAGCATCCCCCAGGAAGACCTAGGACTCCTGAGAGCCCAGCCTGATGTTAATGCTTTATCCACACAAGGTCGCCAAGGGATCTTGTGCCCATGGGGACCCAGACAGGTCGACCCTGAGCAGTGGGCAGTAGAAACGCCTGTCTGTTCCCCCTCTCTGAGCATGCCCAGTGGGGCCAGCAGCCCTGACTGCATCCCTTCTCTCCCTGCCCCAGAGTGGCCAGACTTCGTGAACAGCTACGCCTCATGGTGGTCCTCACACGTCCTGGACTGGCTCAAGTACGGGAAGCGGCTGCTGGTGGTGCACTACGAGGAGCTGCGGCGCAGCCTGGTGCCCACGCTGCGGGAGATGGTGACCTTCCTCAACGTGTCCGTGAGCGAGGAGCGGCTGCTCTGTGTGGAGAACAACAAGGAGGGCAGCTTCCGGCGGCGTGGCCGGCGCCCCCACGACCCAGAGCCCTTCACTCCCGAGATGAAGGACTTGATCAATGGTTACATCCGGACAGTGGACCAGGCCCTGCGTGAGCACAACTGGACTGGGCTTCCCAGGGAGTATGTGCCCAGATGATAGACCCTGGCCCGAGATGCCAACCTCTGCTTAGAGACACCATTGCGCCAAAGGGCTGCACTGCTGCCCTGCCGCCCTGGCCGAGGACCCCGGGACACATGGCTGCTTATGCACTGTCAGAGGGGAGGCCCACTCGGGTGGACACAAAGCCTGCCCAGATAGACACATATTGCAGGACAGACTCAGATGGACACCCCCACGTTCTCAGACACACTTAGACATCACACTCACAGTGCCCATTTTGATGTGCCTAAGCTACTCACGCAGGGTGCGCCAGACACTCCCAGCCTTGCAAACTCAACCCCATGCAGGCGCATATACACACACGTGCCAGGGCGTGTGCCCCCAGAGGCTGCCTGTCCATCTCTCGTACACACATATGCACACACATGAGGCCTGGGCTGCGAGGCTTTCTGTGTCCAGCCCTGGCATATAGGCTTGCCAGAGTCCTTGACTGGAATGTCAGGCTGGGCAGCAAGGACTGCTGGGATGGATGTGGGCATAGAGACTATTGCTCTTAGGCTTTGTGGCCTGGACCACATGTCTGACATCCCATAAATGTATGTGCCGTGACCACCAGGCACCGCAGACTCTGCAGCCCTGCCTGCCTCTCTTTTCTCTGTGGATGGGCTGGCGGCACTGTGGGCAGTACAGAGCCCACCCCTACCCCATACCCACACACTGACCTCAGAACCAGATGCTCCACTCTGTGCACAGCTGCCACCCCTCCAACTCACCCGACACCCATGCTCCTCAGAGTGGGACCCCCTTGCCTGGCTTCATCCTCCGGTCGTCTCTGGAGAAGTTGGAATTCACACCCCGTTCCAGATGAAGGGTGTGAGGGCCAGGGCTGAGGACAGGAGGGGGTTGAGCGAGCATAGGGGACTCTGAACAGGTGTGTCTCAGGGACCACGGGGACTGGTTGGCTCACACACATACTGACAAGCTCCTTCTCTCGATGGGGTCCCATGCTGGGTCATAAGGAATGTGTGCCGCGTGACCCTGGGGCAGAGAGCCTCCTGTCACTCTGTCGTTCACCTTGACACTGCCTGTCACTCAGCTTCTTTGCCACACCCTCCGAAGCTGACATGGGTGTTCCCGCTTGTTCATGTCTTCTCCACCGCAGGGAACGGTCAGTGGGGCCCTGGCACACCCTGTGTGCTGGTGACCAGAGAAGGCAGCTGTGGAAGCCCCCTCTGCCCCCTCTCACCCATCTCACAGTGTAGTAGGTGGAGCGAGGGAGGGACTGTCACAGTGACCATGAGGAACCTGTCACAGAGGAGCACAGGGGCTCAGGGGAGCTCAGCTACTGCCCTGGGGGAGTACCTCGACGCAGCTTCAGAGTGTTCCCCGAGGAATCTGAGAATTATCCCAGCTAAGGAGGGGGGAAGGGTGGAGGAGGCAGAGAACCACAGGTAAAGGCTCAGAGTCTGGGGCGACCCTGGTGTACTTGAGAAATAAGCAGCTAGGTGAGTGTAGGCTGGGTGTGTCCCTCCAGGTCTGCAGTGGGCTGACGAGGACAGAGGTGTCCTCACAGCCACTCAGTGCTCAGCTCGGGCTGTGCCCTGCCCACCCGAGACCCGGAGAGCTGCTGCTGCTGCTGTTGATGACCTGTCGCGGGTCACCCTCCGCTACACGTCTCGGGCTCGGGTCTGGAGGGTGGGGGTGCAGTCTGGGAACAAGGTGCAGGGTGGCCAAGATGCAGGCAGGATTGGGAGATCCATTTGCACACTGACCTTAGCAGTGGGGAGGAAGGTGAGGGGCCTGAACTGGGCTGGCCCCTCTGCAGTCCTGGGCAGGCCCTCGGGGAGGCCTCCCCTTGGCTAGCACCAAGCCGCATCAGGGGCTGCAGGGTGAGGTGGGAGAACTGGCGTGAGCACATGCTGGGTCAGGGCCCGGTGGAGCTGCCTTCCCTGGCCGGCAGGTGGGTTTGGGCACCTTGTTCATCCAACGGGGTGCTTCCAACCCTGATGCAAGGCTGTTGTTGACCCTCAGCATCACCGGTTCATCTTAAAGCTGGAACAGCAAGGCCTTTGTAAGTGTTTATTGGCCCTGGATGGCTCCATGGCTTAGTCTGTGCAGGCCCCTGCTTAGGCCTTTTTCCCTGAGTGGTAGGAGCAGTTCAGGCCCACCGGGGGAGCCTAGCTTCATGGGAGGAGAGCCAGGGCACACCTACATCCCAGAGCAAACTTAGAGACTCATGAAGGACAGTAGTCCTGGCAGCCACTGCTGGAGAACAGGGGAGCTGACCTCCCAAGCTTGGCTCCGTGACTCAGGCCCTCCCTCTCTGGGGCGACCCAAATGATCTTCAGAAGGAAAGACTGAAGCCATGGGGGGCTGGGGAGGGCAGAGGTGTGGAGAGAGAACCGACCATGCCTGCAGCCACCAGGAGTCTGGGGAGAGAACATCCCCAGAGGGTTTCTTCTGGTGTTTGGGTTCGTACATTCACAGCTACCACGTGCCCGAAGGCCTCACCTCTTTTCAGGTGCCACCAGCTCATGTGGCCTTGAGGTTCACTGTGCACCATAGCTAGGAGTGTAGGCAAGCTGATCAGTGGGGTCAAGGATGCTCAAGTTCACATTGAATTGCTCCATGTAGCAAAGCACCTGATACCTGGCAGGTGCTCCTACCACAAGGAAGTGCAAAGACCTGCAGCTGCTGCTGGTCCTCACCATCCTTCATCCCAGGTATGACTCATTATCAGGATGGAGGAATCTGTCTGTCCTTTTGGAAAAGTCCATTTAGCTCTCTCCAAGTTAGGTCTGATCTCCGTCTCAGTAAAGAGGACACTGTCCCAACCAGCCAAGGGCAGGAGCCAATCTGTCTGTAAGGAAGAAGGGTGGCAAATTAGAGCCAATTAGAACAGAACAGCAAAACCCTGACTGTCCATAGATTCTAACTTTAATAGCAAAGCTATGGAGTTATACAAACCTGTGTTAAAACATGTAATTTTCATGGATATTATCTCCTGTTGTGGATCAATTTAGAAAAACCAAAATATATAATTTAAAAAAACTAAAACACATCCTGATAATCCCAGTGATGTGTAAATGAGGGAGAAGAATAGACAGGCTCCCAAACCCTGGGAAGAAAGCTGCTTAATTATGTGAGCATCTTATAATGAAGCCTCTTGCAGCTAAAATTAGATTTCGAGTGCATGAATATGCGATCGTGTTTGCATATCAGAATGCAGTTTTTTTCCTCTTAAAAGTATGAAGAGCTACTTGGTTCTTGGGGGGGGGGGTTCCAAGAGAGGAGGAGAAGGTGCTGAGGTTCATCCTTGTGGCTGCAAGAATCCTTGGGACCCAGGTTTGTTTACCTTTGACCTGGGAACGTGGTGGAGGTGCTCGAAATTGAAGGCCTCCAAAGTGGTTCATGAGGGTTAGAAAGAAACTGGTTGGTCTGATTTCACACTGATCATCACTCAATAGTGGGGACGTGGGCCTGAACAGGGAGGAGTCAAGTGTAGCGGGAATAGGAGAGTGTGTGGATGGTCGGGCTGGGTTGCGTCCCCAGCTCTGCCATCATCTTGGACAAGACCCTTTCCAGCTCTGGTCTCAGTCTCTCACCCATAAAATGAGGGATGTGGTAGATGTTGGTTGTATCCCCAGCATCTGTTCCCCATTTCCATTCTCAGTGGTCCCTGGTTTCTGCTGGGGGTTCTTATGATTTGGCAGAGCTGGCTCTCACCACTTCTGGGGATGGGACTTTTGACCTGGGCTAAGCCAACAGCACTATCCCTTTCTCTGC
>PVJS01039726.1:0-18770 GCA_004027185.1 Glis glis | reverse complement strand
TCTCTCCTTAGTGAGGCCCTCCGCAACTTCGTGAGACCCGGTTTCAAAATAAAGTATAAAAAATAGGGTCGGGGCGTAGCGCGGAGGTAGAATGCCCCTGCGTTCAATCCCTGGTACCGCAAAAAAAAAAAGCTTATTTCTGTTGTATGCTGCCTATCTCATTGTATCAACAAGGGTCCCTGTCAAGTTCAGGGTGAGAGGCGACTTCTGCTCATTTTTGTCATTCAAGGATTCACACTGACAAAGATTCCACCATTATATGACTTTATCATCTCAACAGAGGTTTCAGGTTCCTCTTTTCCAGCTGGGGAAAAGAGGGTGAAGAATCACATGCGAGCTCTTTCATACGTCCACCCAGGAGCAGCGCTCCATGGTCCTCCCAACCTCAGTGTAGTCTATGCCTGAAGTAAAAGAGAACCACAATTCAAGTGATCATAATGATGCTCTCCCACATTTTTATTTCCATCCATTTTTTTTAAAAAAAAGTAAAGAGTTTCCAAGGGCCTCCCAAGGGAAGAACAATAGGATGGTGCAAAGTTGTTCAGGTATCTGTGTTACCTACCATGTTAACTTCCTATGATTGGTATCTCCTGTGAAGATGGGTACTGGTGGGTGACATTCAAAATGGTGGGTTAAATGTAGTTGCTTAGCCCCAGACTTGGAATAGAGCAGAAGGCATAGGCCAGGACAGTTACTGCTATGAATATTATGGACCTTGGTTCTCATTAAAGTATTTATTGGCAGGAAAACAAACAAATAAATAAATAAATAAAATAGTAAATAATATATTACATTATACATTAGAAATAGTAAAGAGTATAGTACATTAACTCATGGGTTTAAAAAGTTAATAAATTCAGATATTTAAGTTTTAAAAATTTGCTGTACAAACAAGAAAAAAGTAAAAATGTAAATAATGTGTGCATGTATGATGTTCATACCCTGACATATATCAAAATGTATAATTACCATTTACAATGCACCAATAAATGAACATAAAAAGTTAAAAAATAAAATAAAATAAAATAACAGTGATAATAAAAAAATAATAATTTTATAATCTTTTATATTGAAATAAATTGCTTTGGGAGAGAACTCATAGAACTCATTGTATTAATTAGCTTTTTGTTACTGTGACAAAATACCTAAGATAATCAATTTAAAAAACTAAAGGTCTACCCTTGGCTCACAATTTGGGAGGACTCAGTCCAGGGTTGTTTGGCCATATTGCTATTTGGCCTGTGGGAAGGCAACATAATCACAGCAGGATCCATGTTGTAGAGCAAAGCTGCTCACCTCATGGGAGGGAAGCAAAAAAGAGAGGGAGAGAAATCAGGATCCCACAATTCCTTTTGAGGGCATCCCCCAATGACTAAAATTTCCTATTGGGCTCCACCTCCTCCCAATTGTCTACCATCTCTTGACAGCACCAAGCTGGGGACCAAGGCTTTAAAACATGGGCCTTGCAGGGACATTCCAGGTGCAAACTATAGCACTTATTCATCGACTTCACAAGTTTCTGTGTATGTGGGACTTTCTTCTAAATGTTAAGAGCAGTTCAAATTCAATAAATCAGGCATCACGGAATTTAGAAAATAGATCAGATAAAATTTCTATATAATCTAATTGAACAGCATGCTTAATAGATAAACACCCCAAAAAGGGTCAAGAAAATTGCCATGTGTGCTCCAGGGAGAGAGATCTTTGAATTACAATTTTAAATCTGGACACAACTTTAGGTATTTGGGGTTCCAACATCTTTATTTTTCAGATAAGGAAAACTTGGCCCATAAAGCTTCCAAGTGATTTCACTAAAATCACTAACAATTAGGTATCTGTTCAATGTTTACTCAAGGAGTAGAATTTATTTACTATAAATGAATGGTACAGAGAAAACAAATACTAATTAAATAAATAAATAAATAAATCCAGAAGTTTAAGGAGCACTAAAATAAGGAATATTGGGGGATAAACTAATTAAAATCCAGACTTTATTTCCAATTAGAAAAAGATTACTTGCCATATTGGGTAGAATAACAAATTTATATTTAAAAGCAATAAAAGTAAATGCTACTTTAAATTAAACCATGTACCTTTAAAAATATTTAATGAAAATTTTCATGCAACCTATTTTATTGTCCCAGAAAGCATAAACCAGAATCTTTGAAAACTGGAATGGTAATTTAAATGATTAGCCTACTACCTTTTCAAAAAGCCAGAAAGGAAGAGAAAAATCCAAGATTAAAATTACAGCAACTTTATTAATTGCTGCTCAAAATGCCAAATTTACATATGTTTAAATAAATCTAAATGGCAGAACTGACCGCTAAGCATTTTTAGACAAGTTTAGAAAAATTAATTATGTTCTTCATCTTAAAAAAACAACTTAATATTCCAAGCATTTGCCTTTTTGTCAAAGACAATAAATTTGATTAAGCTTATATAAATTGCACTGTAGTAAACAGTATAATAACTAAAAACACATGGAGAATAGAGTTAGCCTTACTCACTGTATCACTTCCAAATTTAAACCTAATGCCAAGTATATATGCTTGGCTTAGACTATTTTAAAGCTGCTATTCATAAAAAGGTCAGTAGGCTGTCTTTAAAAAATAAATCTGTAATCACTACAAACTGTCACTGTATCTGACCAAAATTATGATGAAAAACCAGATGCTAAAGTGCGCTTTCAGAAGCTCAGAGAGTTAGAATGAAACAGTAGATGGAAGAATTCAAAGGCAGAGGCCAAGACCTGTCCCAGTCCCTCAACTGAAACAACCTATTTGACTTGTGGTAGTCGTAACCTTGGCCATCTGAGCATTTCTTAATCCACAGTGACTCTCAGCCATGAGCTCACTGTTTCCAAAATAGTAGAAAACCACCATGAAGCCATAGAGTCTTAGGTTACCATCTGAATCTTGCTGGGGGAGTTTCTAGGACACCACTACTTATTCTCCACGGCAGTGGCTTTCAATGGTCTGGCCTCCCCAGCTCACAAAAGTAATGCAACTCATCAACAGAAAAAACGGATTCACATCACCAGTGGTTTTTATCCAGGGGAAGTAGGAGGGTGCAATTTTAAGGAATATATCAAAACCCCAGGTTGCCTTCCCCCATCAGCATCTGTTTCTATTCTCCCAACCTCCTGACCATCGGTTGAGGCACACTGCTGTAAAGCTGTGCAGTGGAATGTCCTTACTAATCAATCAGTATTGTGAGCCTTTTAAGCTTAATGAAAATGGAAGGGTGCCTGCTGAAAAAGAGCCTTAAATAACTCTACGGACTTTAGGGACTGGGCCAAGTATGAGCTGTGAGCATACACTTATCAGGGCACATGCAAACTTCAGTGCTCACACAGTTTTAGAAGTCAAATACTTAATCTTCACAATAACTTTAGAAAGAAAGTGTTCCTAGCCCCACTTATGAAATCATAAAGGTGCAGAGCAATTAAGAGTCTACCCAAAGACTCAGAACTAAACAGTGGCAAAATGAAGGGCCAAACACAGCTACATCTGAATCTTTATGTATTAAATCACATCCCAAAGACTGTTTCTACTCCTAGGGTAAAGAGGGGAAAAATGGGGCTCCCAGGGTCATGTGACAAGCATTTCATGGGTAACAACACTAATCCTGGCACTGCCCCAACTACTCTCAGATCCCACCATGTTATATGCACATGAAAGTCATTTGGAAGCCAATTTTTTTATTTTATTGCTCGCAGCTCACCATAGGATAAGTGAAACATCTCAACAGAGCATACACTCCCATCTGAACATACATCTTTGAAAGCTTCTTTGCCACTGTTCCCTGACTTCAGCTTCTAGTTCTGTCAAACTGATCTGTTCATTCGCCTCTCATCCCCACTCCCTGCAAACTCTAACCTGACCAATCCACTCTGGATTACCCTCTCCTTTATCAGAATTTTCCCTTCAAATCCCATGTGACCCATCATTTGGCTCTATTTTAGAATGCCCCAAATTTAGATGACAACAGTGTATTGTCTTTATGGCCACAGTGCATTGTATCTATAGATCCATCATAGCTAAGGGGGCAGTTAAGCGATGTTTCTAGTCCAAAGCCTTCACATAGAAAAGGAAAATGAACCCATGGTCACAGTAGATGGACATAATATATATCAATAATGTTCAATTAATTAGTATCTTGACTATTCTAGATACAGAGGTTATCTGTATTAGTTATCAGTTCTACATTAATTATGCCACTATCCAAAAACTGACAATGAAATAATAGCAGAGCTGGTCTTGGAAGCCAATTGCCCTTCTTCCTTCTTGGAACCCAAGCCATGGTAATCAGATGAGTGTACCCCCAAGCAGCCAGCACAGGACCTGTACACAGAAAGGAGAAGATGGCTCATATAGGAATAAAAATTAAAATTTTCTCCTCAATTCTTTAAAAATATTGCTTTTTTGCTTCCATTCTTGTCCACTGAGCCTTGGATTGTAGCTCACTTATTTATGCCAAGCATTTTCCATCCAAATAAAATATTGTTTACATATATGGGGAATGTAGAAAAGATTCATCAGGTTGAAAATATTTATAGCAAATATTCATCTTTGATTTCTTTCTTTCTTTCTCTTTCTCTCTTTCTTCTTTTTTGGAGGCTGAACCCAGGGCATTCTTTTTTGGGAGGCTAAACCCAGGGGCATTCTACTTCTGAGCTACATCCCCAGTACTATTTTATTTTTTATTTTGAGACAGGGTCTTGCTAAATTGCTGAGGCTGGCCTTGAACCTGCTGGCATTATAGGTATGCACCAGTGCCTGCCCCTCCCTTTCTCTTATACTCCATATCCAAGTGCTTTTCATTTTATTTCCAAATCCATCTGTTTTTCATCCTCTCCAGATCCACAATCCCAGCCCAGGCCATTATCATCTCTTACCTGGACCACTGCAAAAAAAAAAAAAAAAAAAAAAAAATCCCAAGTGGTCTCCCTTCTTTCATCTTCCCTGAAACCCAATTCAATCCCAATACAGGCGTGGTGGCACACACTTGTAATCCCAGTACTTGGGAGGCTGAGACTGGAGGATCCAGGTTCGTGGCCAGCCTCAGCTACTTAGTGAGGTCCTCCGCAACTTAGTGAGACCCTGTTTCAAAATAAAGAATAAAAACTAGGGCTGGGGGTGTACCTTGGAGGTAGAATGCCCCTGGGCTCATTCCCCAGTACCGCAAAAAAAAAAAACAATCCCTACTCCACACAAGCACATCATCCACCCACCAACTTAAAACATACTATGGCTTCCCATCTGACTTAAAATAAGATCAGAAGCCATTGCCATAGTTCAAAATCTGCCCCTACATTTTTTCACACTTCATTCTCTGCCCACTCACTGTTTGGTTTTCTTTCTGTACCTCAAGCAAATAGAGCCCAAGCTTGCTCCAGAGTCTTTCATATACTGTTCCCCTGTCTGGAAGTGTTCGCTCCGCCACTCCTCTTTGTCTTTTCAGGCCTTATGCATCAACTAAAATGTTGCTTTTTAGAGAAGCCAACCTTCTCCAGTCAACTTCCTTATCATGACCATTCCCATCATTCCCTGTCTCAGCACTCTCTTTCCTGTGTTCCACTTAGCACAGTGTGTACTTGTTTGATGCCTATGTCTCCTGCTCTACTCCATCTAGACTGAACAAATGGAGACAAGGATCATGCCTGTCTTATTCTCATAGTAGTATCCCCTTGCCTGACATCAGGGCTGGTCTGGAAATACCCATTACATGTCTAAATGTCCTAAAAGATTCACATGTGCACACACACACACACACACACACACACACACACTCTCTCTCTCTCTCTCTCTCTACATATGTGGACATATATATAAATATATATATATGGATGACTATATCTGAAGGACAATCATAAGACAATATTTTACCACAAAAAATACAATTTAATATATGTATGTAAATCATACTGACCCTTTTCCTTCTTTTACAGAGAAATGTGGTGAAATAGTAAATCTGGATTTCAAAAGGGATTTGGCTACTTTTCTCATATCTTTTTGGAGGAAGAATGTCTTGGGTATGAGCTATCAGTGTTGCCAAGTTTCTGAAGCTTCCAGGAGATTCTGATTCAGTAACTAAGGATGACACTAGGAATTTTTACTTATAAGACATACCCCAGATAATTCTCATCAACAAATAAATTGCAGAATATTGGGCTAGGGTAGTTATTCCCAGCCTTGGCTGCACATTAAAATCACCCAAGGAGGGCCAGGCATGGTGGCGCAGGCTTGTAATCCCAGTCCTTGGGAGGCTGAGACAGGAGGATCGCAGGTTCGAGGATAGTCTCAGCAATATAGCAAGACGCTCAGCAACCTAGCAAGACCTGTTTCAAAACAAAAAATTAAAAAAGCCCTGAGGAGCTTTTAAAAATACTAATGCCTGGGTTCCACCCCAGAGATTGTGACTTCATTGGGCTGGAGTGGGGACTAGATATCAGGACTTCTCAAGTGTTTTAGGTGACTCCAATATGCAGCAAAGGTGAAAGTCACCTCATCCTCATAAAACTGGAACATCTCTCTGTCATACTTCTCTGCTTTATGCTGAAAGACTAAAACCCTTAAACCAAGGACCAACTCTTTTGCATTTGTATTGCCAATGCTAAACACATAATTTTTTAAAAATATTTGTTAGAATCACCATAGATAGTTACACATAAGGCACTTTGAAAATCTTCCGTAATCATTTTGAAAGCAGAAAAATAATCACTTTCTACTTGTGCTTTGTGACAACTATATTTATTATTCTTAGCATAATATAAAATAAAGACCCTGAAGGTAAAAATACACAATTTACATAAGTGAAAATACTATTAGTAAACACTGTGAAAGATATTTATCCATGTTAGTAATCAAGAAATGCAAATTAAAGCAATATTGAGAAACATTCTGCACATTGGACTAACCAAATATACTTAGTGATAAAACCTAAGGCTGATTAGAGTGAAATTGCCACATCTTTGACTGTTTCTGGAACTGCAAGTTGCTACAACCTTTTTGGAAAATAATTTGGCAAAATTTATTTAGAGTCTATGAAGATATTTATACCTTTGACCCAGTAATTGGACTCTGGAGATTTAGCCTACTCAATATGAAGTTTCTTTAATTCTAAAAAATGCTAAAAAACATTCAAAGGTCTATTGTAATAGCAAACCTTGAAAACAGCCTCAAATGTTTCTTAATATAAGTATAAACTGGAATAAGATATTTGCAACCCACACAATAACCAATAAGGAATTCATACCAAAAACAGGTTTTTAAAAACTCATACAAATTAAAAAGAAAAAGATAAATCAGCAGGAAAATATTTGAACAAGTATGAATTGAAATCTTTCATTTCAAATATAAAATAATAAAGATGTTCAATAGACATTGAAAGATGCTCAACTTCATTAATTTTCAAGAAAATGCAAATTAAAACCAAAATAAGCTATCATTTACATTCACCTAATTAGCAAAAATGAAAAAATGACAATCAAATGTTAATTGTCCATAAATTATGACCCAAGAATATTTCTCTTTACAGAGAAAAGCCTAGTTTTTCTCACCTAAAGAAATTAAAACTACACTAGGAGATATAAATAAGAGAGTTCATGGAAGCACTTTTTTTAAGAGCAAAATACTTAAAATAGCCCAAATGTCCATCAAAAGCAAAACAAATAAGTTATGATCTATTCCACAATGGGATAATATACGTCAGTGGAAATGAATCAACTACACTGTATATACAACATGGAGGACTCTAGTATTAAAATGTTGAGTGGATAAGCCAAGTAACAAGAAAGTGTATAAAGTACTTCATTTATAAAATTTCAAAAAATACAGAACTAAATGTATTGGTTAATTACTGGCTAACTTGTTGGTTATGTATATACTCCTGCAAAAGAAAACACACAATTAAAAGCAAGGAAATAAACACAAAATTCAGAATAAATTTCTCTGGGGAGGGTCAGGGTAGGGCAGTGGAAAGGGACACAGGGATTTTAAAGGTAAATGAGAGTTTCTACTTTAATTGGGAAGTTAGCATATGAGATTTGTAGTAGTAATATTCTTTACATTCCATGCATTTTTGTAAATATCATTTTATATCTGTTTAAGATTAAATAAAAATATTTTTAAAAGGGAAGCAGGACACAAGGCATCAAATATAGTATGTCACATTCATATAAAGTAAGGACAAAGCATAAGTGGTCCCACAAGATGTAGGCAGGGTGAATGAACAAATGATATCTGTGGCCTGGGAAATGGAGACAGTATGACTTTTATTTGATTGGAAAGATTGAATCTTCAGTATGATTATGTATACTCTTCACAGAGCAACAGAAAGTTATAAACCTCCTATTTTAAAGAAAAAAAGTAGATCCATGTTATGGGATTGAATTTAGACACATTTTACTTTTGGGCTTTTTTCTCCTGCATTTTCTTTTTGTCACTTCCCTTTGGTAGGCCCATTACCTCAATATCATTCATTGTCTCAGAGGTCGTTCATTGACGGGAGAACACAAAAGAAGGAAAAAAAGAGAAGAAAAACTCTTGGCTTTGAATTTCAAAATAGGCAGTGGATGCCCCTAACAGAGGGCCAGGTTTGAAAGCCATGGCTATTGATTTGCCAGACTGTACATTTTGGAACTCACTGAAGCCAGCTGGGCGTAAAATTTATGCAATTGATAATAGATGATAAAGATGGTAGATGAAAAGCTGTCTATACTTGAAAGAATCCCAATTTCCCTTGTATCCCCAAATGGGGTGCAAAATAGGGCAAGGTAGAGCCTTTCAATTAGGACTAGGAAAACACAAAGTGATATTCATGGTCATAACTCATGGCCAGACCAGACTCTGACATATCAGCAGATCCAAGCAGAAATCCACAATTAAAGACACAGTGGATGAGTTACACCTCAGCAGATACCAGAGGTGCTCTCCGGCCATGTGCCCCTTCCCACCATTGCCCACACACACAGTGGCACCATCTGAAACTCTGTGATACTGAGGACAAGGGCAGAGTGAACTAAATGAGAAATCATTTCAAAAAGCTGAATCTGCCTACAAGTGACTTCATAGGCTCCAACATAGGAACTCTTAGTAACAACAAGAACTTCAAATAGAAATAAAGTTTAGTGATTAAAGAAATCAAAGTATGTTTGCTACATAGGGCTTGTGGGCTTATATAAAAACATTTTGAAAAGACTAATGGGTTTTTTCATTCTTTGTATGTTTCTATATATAGATGGTCTAAAACATTTTGCAATAAGCATATATTTCTTTGAAACTAAACAAAGCTATAAAGTTAATTCCATTTTTTTTATTTTTTAAAAAATTCTATGTAGGTTCAGTGTTATCACTATTTCTTCCTTCCCAGCATTGTCTATTCAGAATCTGTCTTCTTGTAGTATAGGATTTTTTTTTACCTGCAGAGAGATTACACTCTTTTATGAAAGTGAGACATCAAAAAATATCAAAAATATTTAAACAGGAAATTCAAACCATCCATTTTTCTACCGGATAGGGAAAAATACTATTAACACTAGTGTAAATATCTCCCATGATCAGTAGTCTTTGAGTATGGATTTGGGAAAATAACTATCTTTTATTTTAGTATTAATTTGAGATCATTTTCTTAGAGATATTTCAAATGTTTCAGAAAAACACACTATGTTTAAATTTATTGAAAAACCTCCTCTTATAAGAAAACATGATTTCTTGGCATGGGTAAGAAAATGATTGCTTGATGTTTTGATAAATAACTCAATTTTGAGCAAACTAATTACCAATGATAATAGCCAACTAAAAATTATTTATGGTTGTAGGAGGAACCTAAAATTATTCCATTTTCTGAGTTATATGTTCTGATTTTTCTTACACATACACGTTTTAAATCATTTTATTATGGAATATTTCAAACATATGTATTAAACAAAATAATATAATGAATCTCCATAAGTCATCACTCTGCTCAAATAACTATCAATTCATGACCAATCTTATTCCATCTATATCACCACTATGACCTGAATATTCTTCCCCAAAATTTTTATGTTGATATTCTAACCCCCAAGGTGGGTCCTTTGGTAGATGATGAGGTCATAAGTATGGCGCTTTCATGAATGGAATAAGTGCCCTTAGAAAAGATGCCCCAGAGAACTACTTTATCCCTCCTACCATGTAAGAACACAGCAAGAAAACACCATTTATGAACCAGAAAACAGGCCCTCAGCAGACATGGAATCTGCTGGTGCCTTGATATTGAAATTCTCTGCTTCCAGGACTATGAGAAACAGGTTTCTGTTGTTTAGAAGCCATCCAGTCTATGGTATTTTGTTATAGCAGACCAGATGGACCAAAACAATCCTCAACCACTCCCTCCCCCCTTATTATTTTGAAACATGTCAGATATGATATCATCTCAGGTTTTCTTTTTTTTTTTTTGTGGTACCGGGGATTGAACACAGGGGCGTTCTACCTCCGCGCTACTCCCCCGGCCCTATTTTTTATGCTTTATTTTGAAACCGGGTCTCACGAGGTTGCGGAGGGCCTCACTAGGTAGAAAGAGAGAGACAGAGAGAGAGAGAGAGAGAGCTGAGGCTGGCCGCGAACCCGGATCCTCCGGTCTCCGCCTCCCAAAGTACTGGGATTACAAGCGTGCGCCACCACGCCCGGCTCATCTCAGGTTTTCTAACATTTTGACATTTAGAAATCTGTCGCTTCAGGTAAAATATTTAGTCTTACTTATTGTACTCCTATTACTGAAATGCTACATTGAGAATTAGTTTGAAGGCTAAAAATGAAAAAAATATATGAGAAAGAAGGCAACCAGTAATTTGAAGCAGGAAAAAGAAATCATAAAAATGACTGTGGGGGAGAAAATAGAGATCAACAATAAAATGGTTAAAATTTTAAAACACAGTAAACATGAGGGGAAAAAAAGCCTATGATCTCTGCTGAAGGACAAGTTAGTGAGCTGAAAGATGAGATGAAGAACTCTGCCAGAAGGTGAAAGGAAAATAAAAATACATTGAAATATAAAAAGAAAAGAAGAGCTGTTGAGTATAGAAGAATATAGAAATCCCAGGAATAGGGAAAAACTACTATTTTATATAATTCTTAATTGATATGAATCATTGTTCTAAGCACTTTATGTTCATTAATTGATTAACCCTTATGAGAAGATTTCCTATTTCCCCACATCATCGCCACCATTTATTGTTCTTTGAGTTCTTGATGATTGCCATTCTGATTGGGGTTAGATGGAATTTCAGTGTAGTTTTGATTTTCATCTCCCTGATTGCTAATGATATTGAACATTTTTTCATGTATTTATTGGCCATTTGTATTGACCATCATATATTTATTGGCTATCTGTTCTAAGAAGAAGGTAACATTAGTGTTCCCACTTTACAAATGAGGAAATCAAGGCACAGAAAGACTGAGTAATTCTCACAGTTAATAAGTAATAAGTAGAACAGGGTTTAAGTTTCAACCTCTCTGACTCTAAACTCTGTGATCACATCCATTACATATGCTCGCTATAATGGAAGAAAGGAAATCGTTCTAACCTAATAATGATATATTTCCAAAAGTAAAGGGAAGATTGAAAATCGCAGTTTGAGAAATGTTCTGACCATGCTCAACATGATAAAGAAATCTCCACCTGGGAAGATTACGGTAAAATTTTAAAATACAAGAGAACAAAAGAAAAGACTAAAAGCTTACAAAGAAAGGAGACGATGGCTCATATAGGAATAAGAATCAAATGGACAATAATGGAAACAAAAAAGCAATATTTTTAAAGAATTGAGGAGAAAATTTTAAGTCATAGATTGTTACATCTAGTCAAAAAGCAATTTAAAAGTGATAATATAATAAAGACATTAAGAGGTTTTGTGACATACAGACCCACGATGAAAACACTCTTGAAGGAATTGTTCAAATTTGCTCAGTCTTTGAATGTGTCAAGGCGTTCTTGTCCTTAATTCAGAAATAAAAGTAAATTCTCTTCTGAAGAAGATAACACCACACAGAGGCTCAATTTAACCATAAAACATTTCATATTGCTGGTGTGCAATTTTTAAAATTTACCAATCATATAAACAAATAAGACTACATGCCAGAAAACAATAAATAATAAATAAGCAATAGAAAGAAGTCTAGATATTTATATTATATAGAAATCTAGATGTTTATATTATAGCATATAGAATTAAAAATACCTAATATATTCAAGGAATTTGATGATAATATGATGAATTCCATCAAAAACTATCAATTACCTAATAAATATTGATAAAAAATATTACCAATGGTTATCCTTGGAATAAAAAATGCAAAACAGAAAACAAGTACTCAACGATTGGGTTTAAAAATGAATAGATAAAGAAAATGTGGTATATGCACACAATGGAATTATTCAGCCATAAAGAGAAACAAAATTATGCCATTTGCAGAAAAATGGATAGAAATAGAGAACACTACACTAAGTAGGATCAGCCAGTCTCATAAATTCAAGGGTTGTATGTTTTCTCTCATACATAGAAACTAGAGAGAAAATAGGAAAGAAAAGGGACTCAACAAAAATGAGGAGAGAGACCAGGGAAATAGTGGAAGTGGATCAGGGATGGAGGAGTGGAAGAAGGAAAGGAGACTTGAGGAAGGAAACAGATGAATAATGTTATGTTCAAATATGAAGGTTTCATTACCAATCTCACTAGCATGCAAGAGGAGGGCGGAGAGGGGGAGCTCGGTGGGATGTGGAGGGAAACATACCAAGAGATGTTGTATGCATACATGAATGTATCACTTTAGATCTCACTATGATATACAATTATATTTCACCAATAAAATTCTAAAAATAAAAAGAAGATTGGGTTTTAAAGATTAATCATAGCTGAAGAAAAGATTGATAAACTGGGAAATGTCAGAAGAAATATCCATACCAATACAAGGAGAGAATAAAAGGAAAGAACATAGAAAACAGTATAAATAATATTTGGAATATAATGAAAAGGGCCAACATATGAAATTGCAGTCACAGAAATATAAGAGGAGAAGAATGGAACAGAAACAATATTTGGAAAGATTATGGTTAAATACTTTGAAAATTAGCAGACATCAAGCCATGAATATCAAGCAAAATAAATACAGAGAACAATCACACCTAGACACGTCAAAATAAAATTACTAAAAGCCAATGGTGAAGATAAAATTTTTGAGAGTTGTTGGAAGATAAAAGTAGGTATCATGAAAATTACTAAAAGAAAATAAATGCCATACTAGAATCCTATAAGCAATGAAAATACCCTTTGTATGTGTGGGAGGGGGTACTGGGGATTGAACCCAGGGGCATTCTACCCCTGATCTACACCCCCAGCCATATTTTACATTTTATTTTGAAACAGGGTCTCACTAAGTGGCAGAGTGCCTTGCTCAATTGCTGAGGCTGGCCGAAAACCCGCGATCCTCCTTTCTCAGCCCACAAGTACTGAGATTACAGTTGTGTGCCACCACCCAACACGCCTGGCTCCAGGACTTGTCTTTATTTCACCTGACCCACAGCTCAGGTAGGAAATTTGGACAGAAACATGTACAGAGGGAAGATAATATAAGGCATAGGGAGAAGATGGCCATTAATAAGCCAAGAAGACAGGCTAGATACAGATCTTTCCTTAGTGGAAATACTCTTTAAACATGAAAGCAAAATGAAAATATTTTTACCAAAACTGACATAGCTAGAAGTAAAACAGAAGCTTCTAGTTAAAAAAAAAAAAAAAAAGTTTTGGCGTTCTTGAAAAAAGTATCATTCCCAGTGATTTTTCACTATTTAACCTGTCTGGTAGCTCCCTGGAAAAGTACCATTCCCAGGGCTAATTTTTATTTGACCTGACTCACAGCTAAGGTAGGAAATTTGGACACAGATACGTACACAGGGAAGATAATGTGAAGAGATAGGGAGAAGGTGGTCATCAATAAGCCAAGAAGATAGGCTGGGTACAGATCTTTTCCTCATCCCCCTCAGAAGCACTGACCCTGTCAATACTTGACCTCAGATGTCTAATCTCTAGAACTATGAGAAAATAAGTGTCTGTTGTCTAAACCACCTAGTCTGTGGTACCTTCTTATTATAGAAGAATATAATGTCCAAGACTGCAGCCCTCAGGGACCACCTCCTCCAGCCACAGCCTACAGGCCTACTGGGTACCACCCAGGTAAATCCCTTACAATGGATTTATCCACTTCTGGGATTACAACCCTCATGACTCAATTATATCAACCCTGAATATTAATAAATGAGCTTTTTAGGGGACATTTTATATCTAACTATAACATTCCTCCCCTGGTCCCTAAAGAGTCCATGCCCAGCTCAGAATGCAAAATGCATTTAGTCCTCTCCAAGAGTTCCCATAGTCTTAACAGTTCCAGCATTGCTGAAAAGTCCAAAGTCCAAAGTCTCCTCTGAGACTCAAGGGTGAGCCTATAAAAGACAATGAAGATCAAAATAATAAAAAGCAAGTTACATATATCAATATACAGTGGCAAGGTGTAAACATTTGCATTTCCAAAGGGAGGAATAGGGCCTTAGAAAGAAGGAAGGGAACTGAAACAGTAATGAAAGCCAAGAAGGCAGGGTAAGCATTTGATCTTGCAGCTCCTCTTCTGGCATCCATGGCACATGGTGGTGAGAAGCGCTCTCCAAGGGACCTTGGCAGCCCCGCCCCTGCAGCTTGGCTGATTTCAATGGGTGGTTTACTGCCTCTTCCAGACTGGCTCCATGGCTCACATCTAGCAGCCTTTCCTTGCAGTTGTTCCACATTTCTAATGTTTCTAAATCCCTGAGGTTTTTCTTGCAACCTTGGCTTTACCCTCACAGCTTCACAAAAGTGCTCCATTTGGGCCTGCTTGCAGGAATTCTGACCCTGCCATATGTTGCCTGGCTTCCCAAGCCTTCCTTTGAAATCTGGGGAGAAGCTTCCATGGCCTGCGGGCTCCAAGATGGGCCACTAACAGAAAAGGTAGTCACGCCCTCCTTAGTCATTGCTTCTAGGGCCTTTTTAATCACAGCTGCTGGGCCTGCTCCATTCAGTCCACTACTGGCCCCAAGTCCCTCTGTGCTGCCCCTGGTCCCAACTCCATCTGCCACCTCCATCATGGTCATTGCTGGCCCCGCCTCCATCATAGCCACTGCTTCCTTCTTCCTTTCAACCATCTTACTTCCTTCCATAACATCATCTTTCTGGGTCACAAGTTTACACAAGCCTTTCCAGCCAAACTGCAGATCTTTAAATCTCTCTTCTTTACTTTCCACTCTTGAAATTCAGTGTAGAGTTCCCTGAATGCGGACATCAATATCCATAATGCAGTATATTTTGCTGTTTTGAGATTTCCTCCACCAATTTAGTCAGCCCATCAACTTTAAATTTGGCCTCACGCAATTTCAGGACATGGGAAAAATGTGGATAAGTTCTTTGCCAAAGTGTAATACACGTGGCTTCTACTCCATTTCCCTATAAAGTCATCTTTCCCCTTCAAATCTCCTGAGCACAGTCTCTACCATCCACCTTTCTAGCCACAGTCTGGCCCTTCCACTTTCCTCTCACAAACCAGTTCCAAAGAGTCACAATTCACATGGTCAGACTTAGATATAGCAGCAACCCCACTTCCCTGGTACCATTATTTGTATCCATCAGCATTCTTGTAGCTATAATCTAAAGATCGACCATGTAATTAGAGGAAAGAAGATTTATTTTCTTACAGTTTCAGGTTCAGTCCATGTGAGGCCAGGGACCATGGATCTCACTGCATGGTGACAGGAAGCAGAGAAAGGGAGAGTGCATGGATTCACATCATGGAGGCCAGAAGCAAGGAAGCAAGCCAGGAGAGGAGGGACCATGTATATAATCTCCAAGGCCACACCCCAAGGGACCACCTCCTCCAGCCACACCCTACCAGCCTACCTGGTACCACCCAGGTAAATCCCTTACAGTGGACTTATCCACTTCTAGGATTACAACCCCCATGACTCAATTATATCAACCCTGAATATTAATAAATGAGCTTTTTAGGGGACATTTTATATCTAACTATAACAGTTGGTGAGGGTCTTGCTAAATTGTTTAGATTGGCCTCAAACTTGTGATCCTCCTGTCTCAGCCTCCCAAATACTGGGATTATAGATATGTGCCACCATTCCTGGTTCCAACAAATTATTCTTTTAAAATGAAGGAAAATTTAAGAAACCCCCAAGGGATAAAAGCTAATAGGATGCATCATTAGTTATTCTGCACCATAAAAAAAATACTAAAAGGAGTCATTCAGGCTGAAATCAAAGCAAACTAGTCAGTAACTCAAATCCACAAAAAGGAGTAAAGATCACAAGCAAAGGTAACTACCTAGTATATATAAAAGAGACCAGAAATGAATTTTTATTTGTAATTATTTTCTTCTCATACATGTTTCAAACAACAACTGAATAAGCAAAAATTGTGTTATTGGGCCTGTTCCATATAAAGCAGCAATTAGTATGACAATAATTACACAAAGGAAGAGGAGGGAATGAAGCTATATTTAAATAGAGTTTTGTATTGAAATGATGCTGATATGTTAAAAAATATCAATTCTTCTAAAACTCTTCCCTAACATAAAACAGAGGAAACATTTTCCAATGTTATGAAGCCAGTATATTCTGATACCAAAACCAAAGATATCACAAGAAAATTACAGACCAATATGCATTCTGAATATAAGTGCAAAAATCACAATGTAAGTACTAACAGGCTAACTCCAGTAACATACAAAAAAGATTATACACCAAGACAAAGTGGGATTTACCTCAAAAAGAAAACTTGGTTTAACATCCAAAAATCAATCAATGTAATAAACAAAAAAAACAACTATCATCTCAATAGACAGAAAAAATCATTTTTTAAAAAACCAACAACTTTCATGACAAACATAGTAAACAAGAAAGAGATGGGAACTTTCTCATCTTGATAAAACATCTACAAAAAACCCACAGCCAACTTCATACTTAAAGGTGAAAGACTGAAATCTTTCCTCCTAAGATCAGTACCTAGAAGAAGATGTCTGCTGTCACCACTTCTGTTCGGCATGGTTCTGGATGTTCTAGCAAGAGCGATCAAGCTAGAATAAGGAAGAAAGGCATCCAGTTTGGAAAGGAAGATGAAAACCTATCTGCAGATGACAAGATCTTATATATAGAAAATAATAAAAATAAAATACATATACACACAAAACTATTATAATTAATAATCAGGTGTGGTGGTGCATGCCTATAATCCTAGTACTTGGGAGACTGAGAAGGAGGATTACAGGTTTGAGGCCAGCTTAAGCAAGTTAGTGAGACCCTGTTTAAAAATGAAAAATAAAAAGGGCTGGGGCTGTAGCTCAGAGGTAGAATGCCCCTGTATTCAATCCCCAGTACCAAAAGCAAAACAAACAAAAACTATTATAACTAACAAGTTCCATAAAATTGCAACAAACAGGGCCAATATTCAAAACTCAACTATATTTCTATACATTAGCAGTGACCAATCCAAAAATGAAATTAATTTGTGTGTTTTCTATTCTATTCCATTGGTCTATGTGTCAGGTGTTATGCCAGTACCAGGCTGTCTTGGTTACTATAACGCTGTAGTAGTCTTAAGAACAATTATTGTGATAACTCCAGGTTTGTTATCTTTGCTCATGATTTGTTTTAATATTCAGTCTTTTGTGCCTCCATATGAATTTTAAGATTTTTTTTTCTATTTCTGTGAAAAACATCATGGTATTTTGTTGGGAATTGCATTGAATCTGCATATTGCTTTGGGTAGTATGAACATTTTAACAATATTAATTCATCCAATCCAGTAACATGGAGATCTTTCTTCTTCTTCTTTTCTTTTTGTCTGTCTTTAATTTTTTCCATCAGTGTTTCATAATTTTCATTGTAGGGATCATTAACTTCCTTAGTTATATTTATTCCTAGATATTTATTCCTTGGTATTTTGTTTACCTATTGTGAATGGATACTTTCTTGATTTCTTCCTCAGCAAGTTCATTATCAGTGTATAATAATGGTACTGATTTTTGTGTGTTAAGTTTGTGTCCTACAACTCAATTTTTTTTTGGAGTCTAGGTTTTTCTATATGTACAGTCATATCATCTGCAAACAAACAAAATTTGATCTTTGGAAAGGGATATAAACTATTTGTAGATGACATGATCTTGTATATAGACAATCAAAAAATACACTTATACACATAAACTGTTATAACTAATAAACAAGTTCAGCAAAGTTGCAACGTACAAGAGCAATACACATGAATATTCATACAGCATTATTTAGAATACCTGAAAGGTGGAAACAACCCAAATGTACATTAACTGGTGAACAAATAAAATGTGATATAAATATTATAGTCAAATAATATTCCACTGTGAATGTTATTGAAGCAATGAAGTACTAGTACATACTATAACATGGAAGAGCCTTAAAACCATGTTAAATGAGAGATATCAGTTAGAAAAGACAACATATTATGATTCCATTTGTATTAAATGTCCAGAACAAGAAAATCCATGGAAATTGAAAGTAAATTAGGGTTGGTAGGGACTGAAAATGGGGGAGAGGAAGAATGGAAAGTAACTGCTAATGGATATACGATTCCTTTTCTCATGATGAAAATGTCTTAAAATATCGGTAAGGTGGTGGTTGTGAATATACTAAAAAGCATTGAATTGTATACTTTAGAAGGTTACATT
>PVJS01039725.1:0-18770 GCA_004027185.1 Glis glis | reverse complement strand
TGTGTGTGTGTGTGTGTGTGTGTGTGTGTGTGTGGCACTGGGGATTGAACCCAGAGGCAATCTACCTCCGAGCTACACCCCCAGCCCTGTTTTATTTTTATTTGAAAACAGGGTCTCTCTAGGTTGATCAGAGTCTCACTACTTGCTGAGACTGTCCTTGAACCTGCAATCCTCCTGTCTCAGCCTCCCAAGTACTAGGATTACAGGCATGTGCCACCACCCCCGACTCCATCCCACTCTTTATCCTTCTGCATGCTCTATCTACACACACACACACACACACACACACACACACACACACACATACATCCCTCATCTATCTCTTACCAGAGTAGTATTTAGACTTCAGGTTTTCACTGTATACTTTGTTTTTCTCTATCCTACTTACCAGCTGATATATTTCCTATTTATTTTCCTTCTCTCACTAAAATATAAAGCTCCAAGATCCTGATGCATTCCCAATGTCTATAACAGTGCCTTGCACATAGTGGATATAAAAGAAATGTTTGTTGAATGAGTGAATGAATGAATGGATTGCATGTGTTTGTGTCAGGGTGGGGGTGGGAAACGGATTCAAAGTTTTTTGAAGGAACGGATGATGAATAGAGCATCAAAATATCATGTGTTTTTAAAGCACCTTTATGTTTTCAAAGTACACAATCAACTGTATTCCTATGAGATGCTCACAGCTTGGCAAATAGTCAGGCCTGTGATCCTGTTCCCACCTGGCAGGTAAAGAAATCAAGATCCAGACAGGTTAAAGATGTAAGATTCTGGAGCTAGTCAGTGGAAAGGTGAGACAAGTTTCCAGGTTCTCCGGAAGTAGAGATGAAGAAGCAGAGCTTATAGATGGAAACCAAAAGCAGTTGACAAAAGTATGCCCATTCTGATATTCATGTTCAATTTTGCCTGATCCCTCCCCTCTTGCAGGTAAGCACCAACCCCCAAACTAACTCTCCCATGCAGCAAAGGTGGCCTCACTGTCCTAAACAGCAAGTGTGTGTGTGTGTGTGGTACTGGGAATTGAACCCAGAGGCTTTCTACCTCTGAGCTACAACCCCAGACTGATTTTATTTCTTACTTGGAAACAGGGTCTTACTAGGTTGCTGAGAGACTCACTAAATTGCAAAGGCTGTCCTCAAACCTGTGATCCTCCTGTCTCAGCCTCCCAAGTACTAGGATTACAAGTGTGCACCACCGTGCCCGGCCAACAGCATTTTTTTTTTTTTTGCACAAGACTTAGGAAGAGGTCACCTGCTGTCTGCACTCTCATAGAAATAAAGGTGATGTGTTCCATGTTCCGGTGAGCTCTGGGAATAATGACAGCACAAAATTTCTACTTCATTTCATATCCGTACAACTTTGAATGAAATGTCTTGGCTGGAGCTGTTTTTAGACACAGTCAGAAGAATGCCTTTTCTTCCTCCCCTGCTTTGTTGTTACACCAGCCTCCCTCGCCCCGCCCCCCCTGCTCCTCCACCTTCCCTGCAAAGTGTTGATTTCAGTCCCTACCTGGATGCTTCCAGGAGCTGCTGCAGGGAGCATGGAGTGTTGGTTGTAAAATGTGGGGAACCAGAAAATCCTGCTGCCTCGGGATTCCGCAAGATGGCGTGCCACTCATCTGTACTTATTTCACGGTTTGTTATGAAGCATAAGTGAATTAATATTTGTAAAGAGCATATGACAGTGTCTTGCACATGCAAAGTGTTATTATTGACTGTTATTAATGGCACACAAACGGGCTGAGGAACAGAAGGCCTCTGCTAAATGTGAATTCTCGTCTCGCCTCCCTCTCATATCTACAAGATTTGGTGGCAAGAATTTGACTTCTCTGGAGCCACCACTGAATTCCTGGCAGCCCTCTTCTCTGGCTTTGCAGTTTTTGAATTGCCTTGGTTCACCTTTGGGCACCAGAAAATAAAGTAACGCTGACACCTAGTGGTAGGAGGTAGTAAGTGCTCAGGCAAGACGAGTGCCTGTGGTTGAAGACAGGTGGAGGCGTGGGGCGGATACTGTGTTCAGGGATGCACGCTAGGAACCTCCAGGCTCTCCGCAGCCACATCAGCCTAGCCTTCACCAGTGGATGCCTTGCTTGTGATAACATGCCCTAAAAGTAATTTTTTAGCCTCTTTTCTACCCTAAAATTAAACTCCCTGCCCTTACCGCCCCAAGGAAAAAGCCAGTCCCCCAAGGACGAAACCAGTTCCTGCCCTTATTGCCCCTAGGACCACGCCTCGCAGCCCGCAGCCGCAGCTCTGGGCTAAGGCCGGCCAGCCAGCGCAGACCGGACTTCAGATACGATTCCGAGCGAGCAAGCGTCACTTCTGCCCAGACCAATCTCTGACCCTTGCCTGGGTGCTCAGCCCACGCCCCTACACCTACCCCCTTGCTTCTAAATAAGAAAAATTTACTATGATTGGTGGATTCTGAGCATACCCCGCGAACTCTGTTTGCTCTCTATAAAAGGAACCGGTGAACTGTACAACTGGCTGCCATTTTTTTGACTTGCTGGGGAGTGGTGCCCCCCCCCCCCCAATAAATGCTTCCCGCCTTAACTGAGTCTGGTCTCGGACCCTTTGTCCTAAACATGGGGTACAACACTGCTCATCCATCCTGCAGCTGGATCTTGTCAGAGAAGGCTGTGTTCTAAACCACACAGCCGGGGACGGGAGTCTGTCAAAGCCTCATTTCAGAATGTGGGACCTGCCTCAGGTCACCATGGGAAACCCAGGAGAGGAGACAAGGCCCTGGTTTTGAGGAACTAGCAGGAAATGGATGGGCTTAGCACTTTTTTTTCTGTGTGATCTTGGCTGAGTCATTTAGCATCTCTGAGCGCCAGTTTCCTGGTTTGCAAAATGGAGTTAGTAATAGGACAGTTTAAAATGATGGCTATAGAAAGTGAAGCACGGTGTTGGCACACAGAAAGCACCCAAGATATGGTAGACACTGTTATTGTTGGTATTCTTTTGTGGTGGATAAGTGTACATAAAATGCACTTTGACATCACACACTGACAAATCCACACCATATTGGATCAGGTGGAAGTCACAGCTTATAGAAGCTGAGAGCCACAGTGGTTAGGTGAGCTCTCTCAGAGGAAGCTGTATCCCTTAGGAGGCTTGGGCTGCAGTAACAAAAAACCCTACTCTGGTTGAAAGTAGTATGGGGATGGGCAGGATCCTATAATCTGGTAAGACTTGATCCAGCAGCTTGAAGATTCACAAGAACCCCGTCTCTTCTTTAAAAAAAAAAAAACTAGCCAGGCATAGTGGCACACACATGTAATGCCAGTACTTGGGAGGCTGAGCAGGAGAATTGCCAGTCTCAGCAATTTAGCGAGATCCTCAGCAACTTAGTGAGACCGTGTTTCAAAATAAATAAGAAAATAGGACTGGGGGTGTAGCTCAGAGGTAGAATGCCCCTAGGTTCAATCTCTAACACACACAAAATGATTGTGATATATGTAAATCATACAAAATATTTTTTAAGACAGCATAGCGTCTTTATTTCACTTTAGGAAATAAAATAACAAATATAGTTGAAGCTTCCAGTATCTTCCCCAATGGCATTTCCCCTCACACCCCACCCTGCAAAGGGAGCCACTATCGTAACTTGGTGTTTATCTTTCTCTTGCGTGCATTTACATTATTACTACATATGTATATATCCTAAACAGCATATGGCAGAATTGCATATTTTAAACCTTTATATAAATATATCAGAGAGTATATATCTGTGTTTGTCTGCTTGGGTTGCAAAAACAAAATACCATGGACTGGGTGGCTTCAACAACAGAAATACATCTTTCTTACAGTTCTGGAGGTCCTGGTTGACTCAGTGTTGGGTAAGGGCTCTCTTTCTGTCTTGCAGATGGCCACCTTCTCACTGTGTCTTCACACGGACTTTCTTTGGTTTGTGTACAGGAAAAGAGAACTCTTTAACTCCTTAAGTGTCCTTTTTACAAGGGACAATAATTCTAAGGGATCAAGGCCCCACCCTTCTGACTCCATTTGACCTTAATTACTTCCTTAGAGGCTCTGCCTCCAAATACAGCCACATATGCAACATATGAGCTTTTTTTTTTTTTGACGGGGAGGCACAAATAGTCCATAATATATGGATCTATATCGATTCATGAGTAGTTGCAAATGGCTTGGTCAAATGTCAAGGACTTGGAAAGAACAGCACTGGAGAACTAGTGACAAGAAAGTCTGTGGCTGGACCTTCAGAATGGGCGTAGGCTAAGGATGTCTGTGTCCCATGTAATTGCTCATTAGAAAGCACTTACCAGTCAGGTGGGCCAAGTGATAGACCATGTGAAAGTCCATCACCATCTTTCCCCAGCCACCCATGCTTGCTCAATGGACCCATCAATAGAGTGGTCACGATGGTGGAGGTGGAGGCTACGTTGCACATATGAGCGCAAATTTCCCCTTGCCACTGGTGGCCTGGCTCTGGCTACTATTGAATGCTTAATTTGTCAATCCCCAATATGATCCCATTCCCTGAGGAGACCATTCAGCCTCCTACTGGCGAGTTGATTACCTTGGCCCTCCTCTGTCATGGAATGGGACAGAGCCTTGCACTCTTTGGAGCAGACATGCATTCTGGGCATGGGTCTTCTTTCCCTGACTGCAGGCTCCTGCCAGCCTGGGCCTCCGCCTCTAGTCTCACAGATAAATTTTCTCTCACATTCCAACCTGATAAGCCACCTCCGCATCTTCATTTCATCTGCCGTTGTCATGGTCAAGCTTCCAGGAGCCTCTGTAGCCAATATTAGAACTGGTTCCAGGAGTTCTTGCTAGCCCATTGCATCCTAAATTTCAATGAGTACTTATAACATTTATCCCTTATACTCCCTGGACTAGGGTTCACCAGAAAAGCAGAACCAACAGGATGGTTGTATATGTGGAGAGAGATTTATCATAAGGAATGGGCTTGCAGAATTATGGAGACTGATGAGTCCCAAGATCTGCTGTCAGCAAATTGAAGACCAAGGGAGCCAGAGTGCAGTTCCAGCCCCAAAGCTAGAGGTTTGGGCCCCAAGAAGAGTCTGAAGCTGAGCTGATGGCTCAGCTGAGAGTCAGGCAGGCAGAGTTCTCTGATACTCGACCTTTTTGTTCTATCAGGTCTTCAGTGGGTGAGGCCAATCTGCTGTATTCAGTCCACACATTCAACTGTTAATCTCTCCCAGAAACGCCTTACAGACACACCAGGAATAAAAGTTTGACCAAGTATCTGGACGCCCACTCAGGCCATGAGGCAGTCTGACCTCATTATTGTTCTGCAGCCAAGGGGCAGCGAAGGGGCAGATCTTGGGCAGGACGAGCATCATCTCGTGAGGTTCTGGTTTCAAATTATATCTTTGGATAGGGTCAGGGCAAGGGAAGGCGAGGGGAAGAGGGCCACTTATGCCAGCCCAGAGGTTCTGGGGAATCCGAAGGCCCAGGTTCTCAGGAGCATCTCCCATGTCACCATCCCAGGCTCTGCATCTTAGACCTTTCCCGTCAGTCATGATGTGAGCAAATGTTAGCTGTGTTCTCAGGGAACTCTGTGGCTCTGTCACCTTTTCCAGTGACTCCTGGGCCTCGGAGCAGTCCTCTCTCTAGCTGCAGCATATAAGGGGCTCATAGACACTGCCCCGAAGGTTTTCCTGCTTCCACACTGTGCTCTGAGTTGAAGCATGGGCAAGCCAAACCTGCTATTGTTTTTCTTCAAGACCTGCAAAGCAGGCAATTTCTAGGCTTTAGAGAGCTTGCCTTTGGGAAGGTGGTGAGGGTGGTTGGGAGGAAATGGGCTGGGGCAGCTTTATCAGCTTCAAGGCTCAAGGTCACTCCTATGTTAATACCATGAGAGCCGGGTGTGGTGGCACACGCTTGTAATCCCAGTACTTGGGAGGCTGAGACAGGAGGATCCGGGTTCGTGGCCAGCCTCAGCTACTTAGTGAGGCCTCTGCAACTTCGTGAGACCCCGTTTCAAAATAAAGTATAAAAAAATAGGGCCGGGGGTGTAGCTCGGAGGTAGAAAGCCCCTGGGTTCAATCCCCGGTACCGCAAAAAAAAAAAAAAAAAAAAAAACCATGAACTATTCCAAACCAGCTCTATCTCTAGCTATTTATTTGTCTCCTAATATGAATTTGGTTCAGAGAGATTTTCTGGTCCTCCCTATCCCCAGTCCTTGAGCTCTATGGGTCTTGCCTTTAGGTGATGCTGTTTCACATGGTAGTTTGTTTTGTTTTGTTTCGTTTTGTTTTGTTTTGGGCAGTATTGGGGATCTAACCTAGAATCTCATGCACACTAGGCAAGTGTTCTACCACTGAGCTACACCTTCAGCCCTTTTTATTTTTTTATTTCGAGACAGAGTCTTGCTAAGTTGCCCAGGCTGGCCTCAAACTTGTGATCTTTCCACCTCTTCCCTTTGAGTCAGCAGGATTGCAGGTGTGCTCCGTTGCACCCCGCCTCATATGGTGGTTGTTTGTTTGTTGATGTACTGGGGGTTTGAACCCAGGGGCACTCTATCACCAAGCTACATCCCCAGTTTTTTTTTTTTGTGGTACTGGGGGTGGAATCCAGGGGCATTCTACCTCTGAGCTACACCCCCAGCCCTATTTTTTACTCTTTATTTTGAAACAGGGTCTCACTAAGTTGTGGAGGGCCTCACTAAGTAGCTGAGGCTGGCCACAAACCTGTGATCCTTCTGTCTCAGCCTCCCAAGTACTGGGATTACAAGCGTGCACCACCACGCCCAGCCCCAGTTCTTTTTAATTTTGAGACAGGGTCTCACTAAGTTGCCCAGGCTGGCTTTGAACCTGTGATCCTTCTGTCTCAGCCTCCTAAGTACTGGGATTACAGGTGTGGGCCACCACACCTGGCTTCACAGGGTGTGTTTTGATGGTGCAATATCTTCAGGGACTGCTCCCTCCTCCCCCACCATCCAAGCTTTCTCTTTCACTTACTCATAGTGTTCTTGCCCTGCTCAACTTAGTTTCTTTTTCCAGTAATTTTCCCTCTGGGCAAGGATCTTTCCTTCTGGAAAGAATCATTCTCAGGATATTTCTGAGCCTTTCAGACACTTAAATGGCTCTACCTTCTTAGCTCTGCCCACATCTTGCAATTTTTACTGTCCCCCACAACTGAGCCTGTGTGTCTTTTTTTTTCCCTTGTACAGGATGCTCTCAGATCAGTTGGCCTGGCTTCTGTTCAGGGCATCATCTTCTCCTTTTGGTAGTAAGAATTTTGGGGTGAGTTTTTCATTGGGGGGCTAAGTCCTGCTGTTGCTGGTTGGTGCATCTGTCCATATCTTAGGGTTTTATAAATTTTCTATCACCTAATTTGGTTGAAGAAGTTAGAGGTCACCTTTGGGGTTCTTTGTTTGTTTACTTGTTTTACTTTATTTTTTTGGTGGAGGATATCCCATCTGGTCTATTTGGTTGTCAGGAGAGGTGGTAGAGATTGAAAAAGGAAAGTACCCCATCCCCATGACCATATTGCCCTTGAGTTGTATTCTCAGTTAATAAGTTTTTCTTTCTAATTCCTTAATATTTGGATTTTAAAATTACAAATTTTCCTCTAAATTCTGCTTTGGTACATAAGGCTCTGAGGTTACTGTGATAGTCAATCTAGGTTGTCAACTTGACCTGATCATGACACACCCAAGATTATGTGATTTTGGGTGTGTAACAGCAGATTAAACAGAAAGCCCTGCCCTGAATGTAGGCAGCAGGATTCTGATAGGTGCAGACTTAGATAAAAGAGGGAGAAGCCACGTAGAGTGTGTGCGACTCTTTCCGAGGAAAACGCATCTGCTCTTGCCTGAGATCGTCGGCCGCCGGCTTCGCCTTTCTCTGAAGAACTTCTTGATCTTCTCGGCCTCCAGCTCTTGGAACTGAAACTTCACCATCCTTTCTCCAAAGAGCTTCCTGATCTTCATGTCTTGGACTGGGACTGAATTAGTGGTTGCTCCGATCCTAAGACTCTAGCTCTTAGACCATTCGACCAGCTACTGGTTCCTCTGACTCTCCACGTGCAGTCAGAACCTGGGACTACATTGCTTCAAACTGTAAGCCCATCTGATAAATCCCTTTTTTCAAATATACTCATTCTGTGTATTCTGTTAATCTAGAGAACCGTGTCCAATACAATTACCTATTTTTAAAAGTAAGGTGGTTTTGGTTTTGATTATTTTTAAACCCATGACACTTCTTTTTTTAATGCTAGTTTGTAATTTCATTGGAGTAAAGACCCACGTCTCTACATGGTATAGTCATGTCAGGAAGGTGGGGAATGCTTGATTTTTGTTGTTGTTATTGAAGGGGAATGAAAATAGGGTTATAAATTCCACGGGTTCTCATCTGCTCCAGCATACAAATGAGACAGAGCAGGAAGAGGGTGTATTCAACACAGTAGGTCTGAGGATCTTCATTCCAAATATGTTCTGATATTTCCAAGTAAGGGGTTAATTTGGCTTAGCCTAATCTCTTTTAATGGTAAGTATCCCCCAGGAAGGTGGATTGGGACAATACATGTCATAAGCTTCAGTGTGCATTAATTGGATTGCCTTCCTTTTAGCTAAACTTAACTTCGTGTAAGGAATAGAAATTTGGATGCCTATGAAGAAGAAATATTTTTGAAGCATGATTCACAGCCAGAGAAGGCTGGCTTGAGAAGTAGGAGAATTTGATTACACGTGAGAATACTTTGGTGGGGGAGGAAGCTTTGAAAATACGCTGGATACGCTGGTCCTAAAGCCTTGCCCATGAGATCCTGATTTAACTGATCTTGGGGGGAGGCCCAGGCATTCACAGTTGAGGGAATGGAAAAAGGAGACCACTCTAGCCTAGAATGGCTCCTGGGAGACCAACAAAGACTGGAGTTGATCCATTTTGCAATTTTTTCCAGAACTAGCTGTGGAGATTGCAGCCGCCTACCAAGACCTGCCTCTTGGGCTTCTGCAAAGGTGGTGGAACATTCTTGAAGATTCTAGGGCACCCAGGTCACAAGGAAAGGGCTATCTGAGGAAGGTGACAGGAGGGGTGAGCGGGCTGGCAGTAACCCAAGGATGGGTGGCCTTAGCCACCAGACCTCTGCCCTGGGTTTGGCTCTCTCCTGCCAGTCAAGCATGCCCCTGCCTCCTACTGTCCTCAGGGCTGGTGTGTTTATGCAGTGGGACCTTCTTGACAAAGTACTCCGATCTGGGTGGTTGAGACAAGCAAAGTCTGAAATCAAGACTGGAAGTGTGAAATCAGGTGTCGGGCAGGATTGTTTCTTCTGGAGGCCTGAGAGAGAAGCTCGGATCCAGGCTTCTCTTCTGGGTTTGTACACAGCCATGTTCTCTCTGACTCTCTGCATCTTCCCTCTACAGGTCTGTGTCCAGATTTTCCCTTTTCATAAAGATATTGGATTAGGGTCCACCCTAATAACTTCATTTTAACTTGATTGCCTCTGTGAAGACCCTATTTCTAAACAAGGTCACATCCTGAGGTTCTGGGGTTTGGACTTCAACATAGGAATGTGGGAGGCACCCATGAGGGGACACAGTCTACCTCATCAGAGCCGGCACAGCCCGACCCGTCTTCCATTCCAGGAATGAATCGTTGAACACAAAATATCTGTGTCACCCCTGTCTAGGAGCTCTGACGTGGGTTGGGTGATTCATGACCTTCTTCCTTTCACCAGGCAACTCTCAGATGACACTTTTCCCCACCCCACACCTCAAATGTGTCCTGTAACAGTTTCCAATGCAGTACACCATTCTCTCTTTTGTTATTCCCAATGGCTGAATGGTTTAAGTCCAAAAATTCCCCTGAGGTCTTGTGACTTGGTCATTCCACATAGCTAGCAGCTGTCCATGCTGGGAAACCTTGTAATTCCAGGTTATTCTATCTGGATTCTAGCTCACACGCTTGGACAATCATATATGCCTGAAATTGTCCAGAGAGATAAAATATTCTAGAGGTGTTGAGCCAGTTTTAGCAAATAAACTCTTTTATTCAAATGAAATCTTCAATAAATCCTTATCATAAAACAGGTAAGGGGAGACTGATGGACGATGAATTCACAGTTCCTTAACTTGTGGACGTCAGATGGCCTTTGTGGACCAGATGGAGACCTCTGTGGAGCCCATTTCCCTTTGGAAGTCATGGATCTTTCCAGTGTCCTCACTTAGCAGAGAAGGAAATGGAACCCAAAACAAAGAAGGGAAATGGGTAGAGTGGAAAGTCCTGGGGCGTCTCTGGGGCGACACCCAGCACAGTGCTCTTCCTATCAGGAACCCTGCCCTCTACTATACAGGAACGAGTATACTACCTGTTTAAGGAAACGATTCTCAAGTGGGTTCTGGGGTTCATCTTATAAGATGCTCTTTGGATAGTAGGTTACAGTATTCAGTGCATAGATGCTCTCTGTACACATTAAATTTTGGAAACACCATCCTATAATCTCCTATACTGACTCTCATAGCACATGAGTGTCCTTAAGACTCTAAGTTCTGCAGCATAGAAAGCTGTTTATGTTTGCTTAATCCTGTTTCCCCAAAATTCTTTTATAAAAGAAAATTCTTTTTCTAGGTCTATGTGCTCTCTGCTTTGGAGCCCAGAAGAGCTTTTCTTCAGGAATGAATGGGGGGGGGGACTCAGGCATTGTGACAGTGGGTGCAGGGTCTCTGTCCTCAGCTGCACCACTTCCTTTGCCTGGGGGTGGGTTGGCCTGCCCTCTGGCAGATGCAGAATGACAGAAGAGTGCAATAGCAGCATGGCACCAGTGGATGGTGCTGTTTCCAAATTGCCCATTTTAGTTTTTTGCTCTATCTCCTGGGAGAGGAGCGGCCCCACTGACCCAGATGTAGCCAGTGGTCTGTACCCGGGAGAGATTTCCCAGCCTGTTCTTTTGGTGTTTTGCCTCCTTCCTCACATTTACCAGGTGGCTTCCCTCCTGCAGTGGGTGCTCCTCTCCATCCCTGTGCAGCTTTCTGGAGCCCTAGTGACCTCCCCGAGGTTGGTCTTCGCCCTCGTCAGCACAGGCATCGCCCTGATCTTCCTTACAGAGCTGGCGGGTATAAAGTGGTTCTTAGTTGGGCATGGTGGCACGAGCCTGCAATCTCAGTACTTGGAAGGCTAAGAGGAGGATTGCAGGTTCGAGGATAGTCTCAGCAACATGGCTAGACTTTCAGCAATCTAAAAAAAGGGAGTCTAAGGGGTGTAACTTGGAGGTAGGATGCCCCTGGATTCAATTCCAAGTACCCCCACCCCCCAAAGTGATTCTTGGCATCTTTTACAAAGGGAGGCTGCCACGTTCCAGTAAGAGAATTTCCATCATTTCTCCAGTCTAGGAACAAACAGACCTGATTGAATTCACAGCCACCAGAGGGCGCAGTGAGACCCAGACAGCAATTACGGATGGTAAGTGGAGACCACAAAAAACCTATTCCTAAAATGCTTTTTTTTTTTTTTTCTGTCCTAGCCAGCTCACAGTCTTGGAAATAGGCAGAGTTTGAATCTGAAAACTTCAGAGTGGAATACTGTGGCTTTGGTGACCTCTTCATCACCTTTATTGCAAGTGCAGTAGAATACTGATAATAAAATGCATGCCACACCATTTCAGTTGTGCCCAGGACCTAATCCCAGCCTTTAAAAGATGTGCCAGCAAAGATGTTCAGAACTGGTTTTCAGCCTTGTTTTCAGAAATGTGAATTCTAACAAGGGTTCCTTTATAACAAAAAGGTGTCTATTTGGCAGCAGCACAAAGCAGGGCTGAAGGGGAGAAGTGCCCACTGAGGTTGTTCTGGGCTAGCCTTCAGCAAGCAGGGATCTGACCACAGCTCTGATGTTTCTTCCTGTGTGAACACATAACAATGAGAGTGGATGTTCGTCGAGCACCTGCTGTCTGGGAGCATCCGTGGACTGGCACATTACAAATATTGCCTCTCATCCTTATGACAAACTTGCAAGATAATTATTTTTCCCTTCATTTAACAGATACAAAAATTGATGCTCAGAGATGTTACATGATATGCTTAGAGGTCCACAGCCAGCAAGTGATTGAGGCATGAAATAATCTCTAGATGTGTTTGACTACAAACCAGGTGATTTTTATTGCCTATCCTTTTTCTCCTTGGTTTTTGTACATTCTTTTAAATCAAATGCATACCTGTTTTTCTGTTTTATTGAGGCTAGGCTAGATTACAAATAATCCCAAACTCTCAGTGGCTGAACAAGATACCAACCTTCCAGGTTTATGCACGAGTCTGATATAAGTCATGCTGGAGCCTCTCTGCTCCATTCAGAGCCCCAGCTTCCTTCCACCTCATGGTGCTATATCTTCACCATGTGGCCTCCAACATCTACAGGTCAGATAAGAATGGGAAGAAGTCATACCTGGGGGTATTTGTATGTGCCAGGGCCAGAAGCAGCAGACATCACCTCCATGTGTTTGATCCTAATCTAACTGTAAAGGGTTGGGAAATGTAAGTCAACCACTCACCCAGAAAGAAGAGAAGATAGATATTGATGACCACCATCTCTCACACACATCCCTGTCTCATGAGATTATGGTGAGGATAAAAAAAATAATATCTGTTGGGATGCTGTATCAATAAGAGAGATTCTGGGAGCTTAATCCTGGAAGGAAGGGGCTGTCAGAGAGAGACTACAGATATGCATATGTCTGAATGGGAATTCTGATGGTCAAGTACAGAGCCTGCCCCTGGCCCAGATTGAGGAGGAGGGAGAAGAGACTGCAGAGGCTTTACTGGTCTTCACAAACTTAGACAAGCCTTTCACTCTCTGGCTTATGCACTTATTTCTAGTGTTCATTCATTTATTCACTCTTCACTCGTCCTCCAACAAAGTGTTATAATGCTCTGGGCATTGTGCCATATGCTGAGTGTGTGTGTGTGTGTGTGTGTGTGTGTGTGTGTGTGTGTGTGTAATGCCTTCCACTGAGGAAAATTCGCTGGAGTTGGTGTCAGTTCTAGGAATGATGAGTTGCTGTCTGCTCTCAAGTACAAGTGTTCCAATGGAGGTGACTTTCCCCTGGGTGGTTAGCTGCTCTACATGGTGAATGATGCCATTCAAGGACTCAACATTTGTCCTTTTAAATGTTTTTTTTTAATTAAAAAATTTTAAGCTTTTAAACCTTTTTATTTTTAATTTTTAAATTATTTTTAAAGTCATTGGTCTCATTTTGCTTTTGGTTGAGCACTCAGTAAATAAATGATAGTACCTCTTTCTGAACTTTTGTGTAAGCTACATCCTTGTCACTTTGACCAATCTGTTCATGGACACATTGAATAGATACTGAGATATATGGGGAAAAGATTCAGTGACAAAAACAGGATGGCTTATCCTGTCTAGATGGTGGTTGAGAGCCCCAAATGCACAGATGCTCTCCATGCTCATTACTGTGAGTCCGAAGATCCACTCATGCACCTGGTAACCACTGACATAGGCCCGTCTACATACTGCTCCTCCGTACTTTGTCACCTTTTATTTTCTAGTCTGCTCCCTTCAGGCCCTTGACCCATAGGCTAAGCTACCCAATACTGGGAGAATCACCCTTTATCAACTTTAAGGCCACTTTTGGTTGGGGTGATGATGCAGCAGCATTGCTGTTGAACCATGACTGAGTTTTGTGAGATGTAGGGTACCTGCTAGGATGCTGTGAGTATGGGTTGAGGGAGAATCAGCAGTGCAGCAGAGATGAGTGAAATGGGAGTTTGACCACCTGTTTCTACAATTTATTTAATCTTCCTGGGTATGCTGAAGACTAGACTTCTTCCATTGCATGACAGGTTGCTGCTATGCATGTCCATACTTATGACTCTGTAGGTTAGAGAACAGCAAACTCACAATAAAGAATTGGATTGCATAGTTTTAGGACTTCCCATGGTCAGTTGTTCAGACTCTACCAATAGATATCTGTAACTACTTTTCAAACAGCACAAGTCTCTACAACAGTATATGGCCTTGTTTTAGAATCCAAGGGCTCTGTGCTATGTCTCCTCTGTGGAGGAGTGTCACATCCTTATGTGCAACAGATACCTCTACCATCATTGGATCTGTTGGTCACATGGACAAACAAACAGAATGTTGACCTGGAACTACAACTTGTATTTGGTGCCCATACTCAAAACTGGTGGCTTTCCAAGTCAACAGAGACGTAAAACAGAAGTTTATACTGTGTTGCCTTTATTATACAAATAATTTCTTTGGACAATTTCTTCATAGAACAGGAATTATTTTTTAAAAGCATTGGTCTTTTTTTGCTTTTGGTTGAGCACTCAGTAAATAAATGGTAGTCCCTGTAGTCTCCATCTGAGCTTGCTGAGACTTGACCTGGCTATGAGTCTGGAGACAGTGAGGTCTGGTAGAAGCTATCTTACCTGGAGAAGGACAAATATCACATTGTGAAGAAAATGTTTCAGGTGAAATTACTATGCTCTCTCTGGGCAAAGTAAAGTCCAGTCTCCTCTGGCAAAAGTGAAGATGCTATATCTTTGGGGTAGGGATGCTTAACAGAGTTTGGAGTTTCTAGATTCTCAAGTTCATCTACCTAAATGTCTCCATCCAGTTTCAGAACTCTATCAGGCTTTGTTTCCCTATCAGGACATATAGGATATTCCCTATCAGGACCCTGATTTCTTCACATAAAATATTTGACAAGCTGGGTGTGGTGGTGCACTCTTGTAATCCCAGTACTTGGGAGGTGGAGACTGGAGGATCCGAGTTCGCAGCCAGCCTCAGCTACTTAGTGAGGCCCTCTACAACTTTGTGAGACCCGGTTTCAAAAAAAATAGGGCTGGGGGTGTAGCTCGGAGGTAGAATGCCCCTGGGTTCAATCTCTGGTACCACACACACAAAAAATATTTGACAAGGTTATACATTTCATCTTCATGACAGCTCTGAAAAACCTTGGAATCAGATCCTAGATCTATTTTTCAACACAGTCTTCCCTGAGGTTGCAGGAAATAAAGTCTTCTTATAAAATTTCTGTAGAAGTAATATTATTTTTAGAGCCTTAGGTCAACTCCCTAGACCAAGCTATTTATTAAAATATTTTAATGCTGTCATAAGTAACCACCCTAATCCACTAGCATCATAATTAATATTGTCTCTATACTGGTTGACGACCATGGTCATTTGATCTCCCAATGCCTTGACCTCCCTCTACCTGCCCTTTATTGCAATTGACTACACTGAAAGTTGAAAGAACCCTTTGTCTACAAAATGCTAAAGGATTATTACTAGCCATGTACCACCAGAAATGAAGTACCTATTACTTTAAGAAAGGTGAGACATTCAACTCCTTAATCCATCCTGAAAATTGTTTTCTAGAACCACTCTTGGACAATTTCTTTTGCCTGTGTCTTCTAGAAAGCAGAGCTTTAAGCACAGGTTAATATGCCTACTTTATATTTTCAAGGTTTAAGACCAGGAGGATATGAGGGCCAAGAAAAATGGGAAGGGAGGCCAAGATACATGTGGAACAATGCAATATGTTACTGTGCTGGCATTACCTCACAATAATCCACAGAGAGACACACAAGACAATTGGCATGTGTGTTCAAGCTGCACATTGGACTTTCTCCAGAAAATTTTCAAGAAGAAATCAGTCTTCAGAGCAGTCCACAAAAGGGAGAAATGAGGATACCTCTATTATGCAGCTCTCTCCCATCTTCCATTACCTAGTGTGACCTAATACCTTTATGTTATATCATCTGGTGCAATATTTCCTACCATGATCTGAGTGTAGCATTCTAGCCAAGTCTATGAATGGAGGACACCTCAGTTTGATGCATAGTACACACTGGTCATCTAGGGCTTGGGCCTAACTTGGATTCTTGTCAGCTTGGGTAGGTTGTTATAAGCAGTAGTAGTAGCATGATCAGGAGACAGGCAGACACTTTGGAAGGAAGCCAGGAACTGTAATCCAAGGAGGCACAGTCTGTATCAGATATGCTGTGCTTCAGGATAACAGGGACAAATTAGGTTCATGTTACTCAATAATTCGTACCTTGGAGACTATTTAGCCAGATGCAGTTTTACTTTCAAAGGGCTCTACACATTATAAATTAGAACTTAAGAATGCTAACATTGTCCATGAAAGCTCTGGTCCTGAAAAGTATGGAAGAGCTCTACGTTTCAAGGAGTTTGGTGGAAAACCCTTTTGTAAAGTGTGGATTTCTTTAAATAAGAATGTTCTGATTTAGCAGCTAAGGAGAATTTAGTTTCAACATAATAGATTTTTCTAAAGATCCATACAACCCAGTAGTATATCCTGATCTCAAAAGTCTAATTTATTGTTTGTCTAGGCCAGATTGAATTTTCACTCACCAGGGATAAAGCCAGTGGCTTCCAGATATAGTCCATTATCAAGTGAAGTTGAAAGGCATATATTTGTCTCATAAAGGGGTTCCTGGCTTGCATGTCTGAACTGGGTTTTGTGGAGCTCCTTAGAGCAGGAGAGTGGCAGATACTGGTGGAGGAAAAACAGAGTAGAGCCTTCATCAGCCACCTTTTGGTGGCCTCGGGACATACCAGTGATAACATAAGGATGAATTAAGCTGATTGAGCTCAACAGTGTTGACTTTTTAGAGGTTAAGGAAGGAGATAACCACTGTTAATATTTCCATAATGGAAAAATAAAACTTTATACTGTACAAATAAGATGCTTTCTCCTTTTTCCATCAATTCTTTGCAGAAAGAGTCGCATCATGAGATTTGATTACAAAACCTAGGAGAGCATGATGATGTTATTAAGTATCAAATACTCTAAAAGCTATGTTACTTTAATAAGAATCATGTGCAACTCCCTTAGCACCCACTAATAGATTTAGGTCTATTTCACACTTGAGGCCCAGTTCTGTCTCTATACTGAAGGGATGCAAGGAGCCTTGTTTTCTGCCCTGGCTGAATCTTGTAAATAAGTTTGCTTTCTTCCTGGTGCTTTCTCTTTGCCTGGACCTAATGTGACTCCCTGACCCTCACCTGCTGGAATGATCCCTCCATCTGATGCATCTGAATAATCCTGGAAACTTTAAAAAAATACAGGTACCCAAGACTTATGCCATCCTCACTGAATCAGAATCTAGGGATGGGCCTGAGAATAATTTGTAGTTTTGAAAACTCCCTATGTAATTCTAATGCTGCAGACCCATTATGAGGCAACAGTTAGTAATCACCTATCTTAATCTATGCTTATCCCTTGAGACTTCTTTTGGGATTCCAACTTTGAGGCCCCCTATAGCTGCCTCCTTGGTAAGTGTGGGATCCTGAGGGGTTTAATAGACAAAGGACCACTTCTGCTGGTTTATGATTGTCTTGAATGTAGAGACCATATCTCTTTATATGGTTGTATCTTTGTAACTATTTGGTATCAGAAGTGTGGGGAATGGTTGAAATTTTTTGTTATTGAAATGGAATGAAAATAATTACAAAATCCTGTCCTCTATCTGCTCCAGTATGCAAATGAGGCAGAAGTTTGGGAGGGTTTTCCAAAGGCCCATTTCTTACTAGTATGGGCATTCAATCAGTTTTAATTTATTTACTTGAAGTCTAAACATTAGAATATCTCACAAGACATTCTTGGGAGGTACTAGAATAGTAGATGTGGACTGATTGGAGTGAGAAACTTTAATTGAGGATTTATTAATTGAATGGGATGTATTTTATTCTAGAAGAATAGCCTATCCACCTTTTATAGCAGGTATACTGTGCCTTAATGTTGCAGAGTTTTCCAGTGATGAACAGTGGCTGAGCTGCCCTGCCTGCTGTGTGGGCGTGGTCTGTCCTTCGTTGGTGAAGCTCCTTCGATCAGGCCATTTCCCAATGGCCTTACTAGCCACTTATTTTTCCAGTAGCCACTTACTATCTTGGATGACCTTGAGCAAGTTCCTTAGCCAATATGGGTCCCAAATGATTCTTCATCTGATTTCAAGGAATAAAAAAGGAAATATATGTAAAGTGCTAATCGAAAATACCAGGCATGCATCATCATTATTATTATCATTTCTCTGGCCTCAGTTTTCCTATCAGTAAACTCAGATGCTGGTCTAGGAAATAATAGCCAATACCAATGGAGTTTTTACTCTGGGCCAGCGGTGCTCAGTGCCATATGAGCAGAGCTCCCCTTTAGTCCTCATGGTAGCCACTCAGAAGGGTACTTGTATTGAGATTTCAGAGAGCTTAAGTGAAGGGTTCAAAATCACTGGTCTTTGGGACTCCCAAGTTGTCTTTGCACCAAGCGTGCTGCTTTGCAGGATCTTATGTGGTCTCTGAGATCTCTGCTGGCTTTTATGGGCACTGTGATTTGGGAAGAGGGAAGAGGGAAGGCATGAGGTTCCTGGAGTGGAGGTATGGGTGAGGGCCAGGTGCAGGGACTGCAGCTCAGTTCCCACAGCACCTGGCCTAGCTAGAGGAAATCCAATAAATGTGTTGGTATTCAGCCCAAGGCCTCCTTGTAGACCTGGTGGGAGCTACCTTGGATGGGCCAATGGTAGCCCTGGGATTATTCTTACACAGTCATTTTAAGGAGATTTCCAGCAACAACAATAAAAGCCACTAAGGTCTGTAATACCCAGAAACTGCAATTAGTCAGAAAACTCCAATTCCTGGGCATTGTAATCATAGTGGAGGTTTTAATCCAAGGTTGCTCCACACTGTGGATCTGATTTATCAAGATTTTAGCTCTACCAGTGCTGGGTCTTATCTCTCAGTAGAGGGTCCAGGTGGCTCCACTACCTCCACCTTCTTCTGGGCCAGGAAGCTGGGACATTGG
>PVJS01039724.1:0-18774 GCA_004027185.1 Glis glis | reverse complement strand
AATGCACCAATAAAAAAAAAAAAGAAAAAAAAAAAAAAAAGATTTAGTTGAGATGCTTGGATGAGTTCCCAAAAATACAATCCAGAGGGCCATGGCAGTCCTGCCTGCTCAGTCAGGGTTTTGCTCTAACAACTATAGATAATTACAGTTTTATCTAAAATCTGAAAATCTTTATGAAATGTACCGCTAAATCACAAGCAACCAATAAGTACTGGAGCATGGTGAAACTATAAATCTGAAGAAAAACAAGACATTTATAAATAAAAATTAGTTGTCCTGTAAAATCATGCATATGGTTTGGCCTGAGAGATGATGGGAAAGATCTCATAAAAGAGCCAGGGGGGATGGGGCTGAAAATAATCAAGTAATTGAAAATGTCCAAATTCAAGCAAATTCCCTGGAGGAAACCACTTATGTAATATAATTTATGGGGTCCTGGGAAAGGTCAGTAATGCCAAAATGGCTACCTATCCTAATCAGCCTTCCACAGGCCTCAAAATCTCCCATCTTTCATCCTTCCCTTGATCCTACTACTTAAATTAGGTACTTATTGAAATATTCAAATATTATCCCCACTGCCACCTTAGCAGAAATATTTCATCAGATTAGCGACTCACATATTTAACAATACTCTACGAAAGAACACAAAGTGGACATTGATAGAATGAAGGCAGAATTGAACCTCGGAAGGGTGGTTCCATTTTTTTTTTTTTGAAGACCTGACCCAATCTCAGATCTTAAAATGAGATAGCTCTCAATTTTCAAATGAAAATGTAACTCTGCATCAAGACTTGATGAAATGCCATATAGAAGGACCCTGAAATCTTAAAGAAGAAATAAAGCAGGTTTAACAGTAGAAAGAGAAAGAGGGAAACTAATATATATACATATATATATTTTTTTTTTTGCGGTACCGGGAATTGAACGCAGGGGCGTTCTACCTCTGCGCTACGCCCCCTCCCTATTTTTTATGCTTTATTTTGAAACCGGGTCTTACGAAGTTGCAGAAGGCCTCACTAAGGAGAGAGAGAGAGAGAGAGAGAGAGAGAGAGAGAGACAGGGAGAGAGAGAGCGAGAGAGCTGAGGCTGGCTGCGAACCCGGATCCTACGGTCTCCACCTCCCAAAGTACTGAGATTACAAGCGTGAGCCACCACGCCCGGCTTGGAAACTAATATTTTATACAAGGCAAAGAGCAAGTGTGCTGTGCATTCTTCTAGATACTCTGAATTTATTCTCTCCTTTTATCTTCAGAATAACCTACTGGTAAGAGCCGGGCTTGGTGGCGCATGCTTATAATCCCAGTACTTGGGAGGTTGAGACCGGGGGATCCAGGTTCGTGGCCAGCCTCAGCTACTTAGTGAGGCCCTCTGCAACTTCGTGAGACCTGGTTTCAAAATAAAGAATAAAAAATAGGGCTGGGGATGTAGCCTGGAGGTAGAATGCCCCTGGGTTCAATCCCCAGTTCCGCAAAAAAAAAAAGAAGAACCTACTGGTTAGATAATATTAATTCCATTTTTAGGTGATGAAACTATAGACTCAAAGGGAATAATAAATTTGTTCAAGGTTACAGAGCTAACAAATGATAAAACTTGAATATAAATCTCTATCTCTGTAACTTAGAATCTGGGCATGTTTCTGTTTATGACCATTCATTTCTCTCTCTCTCTCTCTCTCTCTCTCTCTCTCTCTCTCCCTCTCCTTTTGGTACTAGGAATAGAACCCAGGGACATTCTACTTTGAAGCTACAGACCTTTTTATTTTTTATTTTGAAATAGGGTCTCACTATATTGCTGAGTGTCTTGCTAAGTTGCTGAGGCTGACCTCAAACCTGTGCCCCTCCTGTCTCAGTCTTCCAAGTACTGGGATTATAGATATGCATCACCACGCCCAGCAACAATTCTTTCTTGAATGTCTTATTTTCTGAATTCTGTGCTCCCCAGAATGTCCACCACAGCACTTTTCTACCTACTATGCAGATGTGAGGAAAACAGAAATAAAAATATCAAAAACCGAATTTGCCTCTTTCATAATTTCCCTTCTAATGGTTTTCAAGTTTGACTTTTAACTATGGAAACTTGTCTTTAAAATAATCTTAAACACAACCCAGTCTACTCACCCTGGCAGCCCCAAGGAACATTCACAGAACCACATGAGAGCCATGTAAACATTTCAAAACCACTGCAGAAAAGATGTGAACAAACACTTTGCAAACAAGAATATACCAATAGCCAATAAGCACATGAAAAGTTGACCAAAATCACTAGTCATCAGGAAAGCACTTGCTAAAACATCCTTGTACTACAAGGCACCTACTTGAATAGTTAAAATTGAAACCCCCAGCTGAAGAATGTTGAGCGTTGGAAATTCTTTTTTTTTTTTTTTTGAGCAGTACTAGGCGTTGAACCCAGGGACATTCTACCTCTGAGCTACACACCCCCAGACCTATTTTACTTTTTTTTATTTTGAAACAGGGTCTCACTAAATTGCTAAGGCTGGCTTCGAACCTGTGATCCTCCTGTCTCAGCCTCCCAACTACTGGGATTACAGGTGTGTACCACCATGCCAGCGAACGATGGAAATTCTTAAACATGGCTAGTGGGAATGCAAAATGGTTAGAGCTACCTTGGAAAACAGTTTTGCATTTTCTCGTGAGATTAAAACCTATTACAGTATGACCCAGCTATTTCACTCCTAAGTGGAATTGAGAAATCAAAGAGAAATGAAAATATACATCTACATCAAGACTTGTACATGAATGTTCTTAGCAGCTTTGGCCACAAGTGTCTGAAACTAGAAACAGCCCAAATGTCCATGGATGAGTGAATGAATAAAAAACCGTGGCATTCCATATAATCAAAGACTAATCAGCAATTAAAAGGAAAGAATGTCTAGTATACTTAGTATACTTAACAACCTGGATGGATCTTGAAAGCATGCTGAGTGATAGAAGTCAGGTAATCACTATGGAGATCAGTGTGGAGATTCCTCAGAAAACTGGGAATGGACCCACCATATGATCCGGCTATACCACTCCTGGGTGTCATTCCAAAGGGAGTGAAACCAGAAAACTACAGTAATATATGCATACCTATGTTCATAGCAGCACAATTCACAGTGGCCAAATTATGGAACCAACCTAGGTGTCCATCAACAGATGAGTGGATTACAAAATTGTGGGAAATACACACAATGGAATTCTACTCAGCAATAAAGAAGAACAAAATAATATCATTTGCAAGAAAGTGGAAGGATCTGGAGAATATTATGTTAAGCGAGATCAGTCAATCACAAAAAAAGAAGGGACATATGTTTTCATTAATATGTGCAACCTAAGGAGTAGTGGGGACACACAAGGGACTCCGGTTGATAATGGAGAACCCTCAGTGGGGCAAGGGAAGCGGTAAAAGGGAAGGGGAAGGGTAAGAAAGAAGTGAATCAGTGGAATTACTAACTATCATAAACAATGTGTAATGTGAGAATATACCAACATCATTCTCGGTACTTCATACGGGTGGGGGGAGGCGGGGGGACACTAAGAGCTGTGTGCATGTATGTTAATATCAAATAGATATTCATTGTGATGTGAGACTCCAATACACCAATAAAAGCACGTTAAAAATAAAATAACAATAATAAAAATAAAATAAATAAAAAAAAGAAGTCAGGTTATGCAAGAATCCAACCACCTGACAAGAATCCTGGGAAAGACAAGTCCAACCTGATGTGACTGGGGGGAGATCGATGGTTGTCTAAGGCGGGGTGCAGAATGGAAAGGGACTCTGAGGAGGTACATGCTTTGGGCGATGGTGGGATTCTCTATCTTGCTTGTGACATTGGTTACTTTGATGTAAAAGTTGGCCAAAACTCAAAGAATAGTACACATAAAATGTGTGCACTTTGCCTCAATAAGGTCAATTAAAAAAAATATATAGCATTGCGATTACCAAGGAATTGTTAAGGCGGGCCTGGGTCCAATTCTATAAACACATGGATAACATTCTGGACCTTTCTCCTCATTCGACTTTGTATCTCTTCCAGCCCAACTCTGTTCTCCTCTAGAGCCCCATGAAGGATGGCAACCCCATCTGTCCTGCAAACTTTCAGACGGCTTCATTACAAAATTACCCCAGGACCAAAGCCAGAGCTAATGAGCATCTTAGACCACTTGGAAGAAGAAAGGATATTTTTGGCTCTGGATAATTGAACTTCACTTCAAATTAAAATCTAGGCTATTATTTTCTCTGTACTGAATCCAAATCACTCAAATTCCTGAAATTCGTCCACACTTATTGTCTACCTGATGCCAAATGTCCAGATGAAAAGGGAAATATTCAGCCAGTTCTGTGGATTCTTTGTCCTGAAATCTCAAAGCTCAGCTCTTTGGCAGGATAGGGCAACAGCTGAGCAGAGGACTGACGCTTCCACTGCGATTGACAGGCCTGAGGATTGTGCAGACCTGGTCTGCAAAAATCAAAATGCCAAGGTCCAAGGTCCCTTGTCATTGACCAGGTGGAACCCGAAACAATGGAATCACAGAAGTTTGGAGCACAGAGGAATTCTGTCCAGCTTCCTCTGTTTACAGAGAAGTAAGTTGAGGCAATCCTTACTCATCCTTTAGAACCTTGATAATACACCATCCCCCACCGGAAGCCCTTCTCCACCTCTCCAGGCTAGCCTACGCTGGCTCCCACCCCAGACCACTAAAAACCTATTCTAATACTTACGCTGTCACATGCAACGTATTTATTTATACATCTGTCTCCTCTACTAATATTACAAACTCCCTAATTACAAGACCAAAATTTCTGTCCCCCAGCCCCAAGCGCATTAGTGAGTATCATAACTACTATTATTACTACTATTGCTATTACTCCAAGAATGATTATTGGGTAAACCCGGGCGGAGAATCTGAATAGATTTGCACTCCAAATACATTCTTTCTTTACACTTATGTTGAAATGGTAGTAGTGACATTCGACAGAGATTCTGGACTTATTCACCATTAGCAGTAGGCACTAAAAAGAGCATTTTAAGGTTTCTTGATTTTTGGCAAAAGAGAACATGAATGTCAACAATAATAGGCCCATGCTGTTCCTGGCATAAAAAAGGAAATATTGCAATATAGTGAAATTAAAATAAAACCATAAATATTTGCTGGGTTAATATTGATTTATACATAATCATAATATAGGTTGAATATTCTTTATCTGAAATGTTTAGAACCAGAAGTGTTTCCTATTTGTTTGGATTTTGGACTATTTGCATACACACAATGAAGTATTTGGAGGATAGGACCTAAGTCTAAGTAGAAAATTTATTCATATTTTATATACACTTTAGAGCCTGAAGATAATTTTACACAGTTTTTAGTGAGTCTGTTTTTTTTTTTTGGTACTGGAAATTGAACCTAGGGGGGCATTCTACTTCCAAACTACACCCTCAGCCTTATCTTATTTTTTATTTTGAAACAGGGTCTCACTAAGTTGCTGAGGGCCTCACTAAGTTGCTGAGGCTGGTCTCAAACCTGCAATCCTGCTGTTTGAGCCTCCCAAGTACTGGGATTCCATACCCTACTCAAGAGCCTGCATTTTGACTGACCTGTCACATGAGATCAAGTGTGGAATTTTTCATCTGTAGTATCATGTGGACGCTTCCAACATTTTGGACTTTGTAGCATTCAGATTCCAGATTTTCAGATTGAGGATGCTCACCTCATAGTATCAGGCACTTGAGTTTTTACTATATATGAGGGACTCATCTAGGAAGTACATGTGTATTAACTCTCTCAACACAATTGAAAGCATCTATCTTATGCAAGTTGTTAAAACTTTTATAAAATCTGATATAACATTTTGAGACTTATCTTTATGTCACCCCCAACTATGCATAAAGGGAAAACAGAAAAATATGTGTGTGGGGTGGGGGAGGTACTGGGGATTAAATCCTGAGGCATTCTACCTCTGAGCTATGCCCCCCAGCCCTATCATATTTTTTATTTTGAAACAGGGTCTCACTAAGTTGCAGAAGGCCTCACAAGGTTGCTGAGGCTGGCCACGAACCTGGGATCCCCCTGTCTCAGTCTCCCAAGCACTGGGAGTCCAGGCATGCACCACCACACCCAACTATAATTTTTTAAATAATAGTTGTCAAACTTTTCCTAGCAATCTTTGCTTTCAAAGTTCTTAACCATAGCCTACCATGTTTTTCCATTTTTAAAAATCAGACTTACTTTAAAAACTGAAAATATTCTTAGATGTCAAATTGTTCTTCTGTAATGACATTTTGATTAAAAGTTTAAGGGACTAAAAGCATGAGATTTACAATTTTTCCAATGAAAACATGCATTTTAAAATCCGAAAGAACTATGCTTGGAGAATTTACATGAGGCAAGTGTTTCCAAAACTTGGGCCCAAAATATTTTCCCTCTCAGTATTGTCTGTCACCACAGAGCTGGAAAAATTCAATAGATAAGGCAGGGTATGGACCTGACACAGTGAAATCCAATCAGGAAGACTAGACTGCAAATATTCATAAAAATGAAAAGAAAAACAAAGGAATCCATTTTTCCATGAATGGATTAAATTCCATTGCATTTGTTCAATAATAAGCCCATTGGCAAACAAAATAAATGCTAGTTTGTTTCATCCTTTAATTACAAAAAATTTCCAAATATTTCAAAGGTACCATCTAAGTCATCCTTAGCTACTTAGTATTTCCAGTCCTAAAAGAAAAAAGTATCTTGTTTTTCTCTGAATCATTCAGAGCACTAGAGAAAAATTGACTTGCACACAATAAAGATTGAAAGATGTGTATTGAATTAATGAACAAATGAGTCAAAATGACATTGTTTCCTTTTTTCCGGTCACATCTGCCTCTACAATACTTAATGAAACAACTATTCTATCCCAAGCAACAGCTACCAAATTTCCTACCCTAGGTCTCTAAGGCTCTGTTCAAACCACCCACGGTCACAGGTAATCATCTCTGAGCCTCCTCTCCTCTCCCCTCTGTGGTCCACCTGCTCCTTGACCCCTCCAGGCCCTGGTAGCTGCTCTTGACGACGGTCTTTATTCCCATCTCAGGAATCCCATCTTGGAGAATCACAGCTCAGTTCATAGCCTAACTTTGTTTCCAATTTGCATTACAGCCGACCTTCTCTTTCTCTGCTGAGTGATGCTAAGAGGAGAATTCAAGTGGTGGTTTAGGACTCTTAAGTGTTTCACAGCCTTCCCAACTGGATATCTATCTTCCAACTCATAAAGAAATGTGAGATTTAAAGCCGATCGTGGTGGCACACGCATGTAATCCCAGTACTTGGGAGGCTGAGACCGGAGGATCCGGGTTCGCGGCCAGCCTCAGCTACTTAGTGAGGCCCTCTGCAACTTAGTGAGACCCTGTTTCAAAAATAAAAGAATAAAAAAAAATAGGACTTAGGGTGTATCTCAGAGGTAGAATGCCCCTGGGTTCAATCCCCACTACCACAAAAAAAAAGAAATGTGAGATTTAAATAAAACCCTATATGAATGCTCTCAAAATAGAGAGGAAAAATGATTGCAAAACTTTACTATAATTTTGTGGGAAATAATGAAAGATTTATGCAGAGTGGAATAAAAAAGAAACGTGTTTGCATCAGCTAGATGCATAATTAGGGCAAATCCTAACAATATCTCTTAGTAGTGGGGTGATCTTGGACATTTCCCAGTCTCGATTTCTCACCTGTGAGATGAACATCATGGACCATTGTAAGGAGTGGGGAAGGACTGGAGACACATATTGGGCATTCAATAAGTGTTCATTGACCTCACGTAGAATTTAAGATGCAAAATGAGTGGCCAGTGGAACTACAGACTCTCGGCGCTTGTGACATCTCTGGTTGAGTTCGGGGAATATGCTTCCAAAGCAGTTTTGTTTTCCTCAGTCTTATGTTGTCAGGACTGTGGTCAAGACTGTGGCTGATATGCATGCTCTGGGTGGCATAGGAGAGCATACCAGTGCATACAGATTGCTTTTAGGGCAGAAAACACATCACAGAGAAATAACTCATCTATTGTAGGGCAAAGTCCAAAGTAGGCATAGTACATTTATGGGTGTGTGTCCTTCCGCTTTTCAGTTTACCCTCAAACTCTACTATACCAGGAAAGGGAGGCAAGACCAAAGTTCTGCAAGAAAACACAGATGCTTTATTCTTAACTTTCAAATTTCAAAGTACTCAGTTCCTGTGATTCTAAGATCAGTTTCAAGGATAATTTTGCCTTACACTCTGATTTTAGAACCTGATCGCTAAAGTGAAATCAGACCCCATTTTCTATCTACAATAGGGATTCCAATAGCAAAATATCAGCATCTGGAATTTGCATGGCAGTTCTAGATTTTTCCCCCTGCTTTTGCCTTTATCTTTAAAGTACCATTTAATTTCTCTGAAGATCAACAGTACATTTTATCTTTTTAATTGAAATCCAATAATGGTTCTTTAGCCTTCTGCTTCTTGGCTGATTTTATTATGGTTGATGTAAAATAATGCCACTCATTTAGTAATGAAATAATTACAAATAGTTTTCTTTCATCTGATTTGTTTCCTGTGCAGTATTGCTTCTCAGGTCTGGGACATCTGCCCCCGGGCAACCTGATGCCACCCTTTCCCCATGCTGTTTGTGTGTGTGTGTGGTTTTGTAAGACTGGTATGTGCCTGTTCATGGGCCTTTATAAAAAAAAAAAATGCAAGGAGGATTTTTAAGCCTGTGAGTTTTTTTGGTTTTTTTTTTTTTTTTGGCAGTAATGGGGATTGAACCCAGGGGCATTCTACCTCTGAGCTACACCCTAGCCTTAATTTTTTTTTATTCTTTATTTTGAAACAGGGTATCACTAAGTTTCAGAGGGCCTCACTAAGTAGCTGAGGCTGGCTGCAAACCTTCTATCCTCCTGTCTCAGCCTCCCAAGTACTGGGATTACAAGCGTGTGCCACCATGTCCGGCCTGTGAGTTATTTTTAATGTTGCATTTTTATTGTGGTGGAGGGCCATGAAGTAGTCATAAGTCTTGTAGTATCAACCACTCCCTACCAGAAAATCTTTATCTACTTGCTTATTCAGAGACCTGAATTTTTAAAGGTAGCTTGAATTACAACCAAGTTATGTATAATATACCTTGATCAATTTCTCAACACCCTGACATTAAGCATAATCAGACATAATGGCATCTTGACTTCCTTATGGCATTTTCTATATTTAAAAAAGCACTATTATGGAATATCACACACCCAATCAATCTTCAATCACCCAGAAAAAATGAGTTTCTGAATCAGAGAATGTGATGTTACTTTCGCCTCCCTGCTCTCTGGAGCAGCCCTAGAACACCTCTTCTCCGGGAAACTTCTTCCAGCTGGAAGTTTCATCTTCTCCCTGGCTATCTTTCATGGAGATCCATTATAAACCTGGGGGAACATCAGGCCCTACAGAAACATGTGCAAAAAGTAGATTGGCAGTGTAAAAAGCAATGAATGTCAAGTCAGAAAGAATGAGATAGCTGAGTAGTTTCAACTCTCAATGAGCCACACTCTACTCTGCTTTTCATAGCCAACCTTCCAGAGTTAGTTTACAAAGACAGTTACAAACTATTCCTCAACATAGATGGATCTTTTCTACCTGTGATTATCTCCACCACTTCACAGAGTCTTGTATTAATTTCCTTCAAGTCATCCAAGAAATTCTTTCCTCCATCTCTGTGGCAGACCTTGTCTTCTTTCTGGAAAATCTCTGCTTGCTTGGCTCCTGGGTATGCTGCCATCCCGATTTTACTTCTTGGACTGTTCCCGCTCTTTTTTCATCCAACTCCTAAGAAGACACTGTTCCCTGAAGGACTGCACCTTGCCCTCCTCTCTGCTTCCAGTCACCTTTGGCTATTTCAGCCACGCTCAAGGTCTCAAGCGTGCATATTCCTGTGCCCAGCTCCCACCTATCTCTCACTCTAGCTTCTTGCAAAAGTTCCAATGACAATTTTCCAAATGTTTTCTGGATGTCACATCAACACCTCCAACTCAAAATGCACAACACAATAGACCCTTTCCAGGATTTCCTACCTGCCGTGGCGTGAATGTCCCTCTAAAACCCATGTTGAGATTGAATTGCCACCGCAGGGAGAAGAGACCTTAAAGAGGTCGTTAGTCATGTGGGAGTCTCCCTCATCATCCTCACGAATGGACCAAGGCGGGGTTAGTTGGTTAGATGGACCCCTTCCATCCTCAGGAGGGGGTTAGTTATGAAAGAGGGGAGTTTGACCCCCCCACACATTTTCTTGCCATATCACGATGTAACAAGAAGACCCCCACCAGATGCTAACACTTTGATAGTGGACTTCCCAGCCTCCATTTTTAACCCAGCCTGTGGTATTCTGTGACAGCAGCACAAAATGCACTTCCGCTCTCAATTATGCAGACTCAAAACCTTAGAGTCATCTTTTGTTACACCCTCTTCTTCATGGTTTAACATTCAACTAATTGAAAACCTCATCTCTTTGAGCTGCTCAGTATTTCTGGCTTCTACGTCTCCATTTTACCTTCCATCGGTGGAGTCCGAGCACTTCTTTTTTTTTAAAAGAAAAACAATTTATTGAGAATCATCTCAGGGAAAAGGGGAGTTTCCTGGGAAAAGTCTCTGGCTTCTCCCAGGTGGGGCCTCTTGGCTGGAATCAGTGTGGAGAAGCCCAGGGCTGTCAGAGGACCTCGTCCTCGTCCTGCACCTGAGTCCACTCTGGCGGAAATCAGGATCCAGGGAGTTGTTTCATCCACCTCATCGATCTGGTTTCTCTGGAGCAATCTTGTTGTTGAATAATGTGGGGTGCCTCTGCCCCTCCCTCTGGAGCGACTCTGTTGGCTCCAGGCGCCAGCACACAGCAGCAGCACAAGCGGAGGATGAGGTGAAAATCCTCCTGGTGACCCGCCTCCGCCCTTCCTGTCATCCCGGGCACTGCAGGCGGGTTCCCCGTGGGGTCGCAGGGTGCAGGGGGAGGCTTTTTCTGCAAGTTGCTGGGAGGACCAGCTTCCCTCTGCCTTTCCTGTGATGCTGTTGCTCTTGCAGGGGCTGACCTGGGGAGGTCGGGGCCATGCTGGGGGACTGCTCTGGGAGTGGGGGTCCTCTTCGCCAGGCAGCTCAGGGGAATGGCAGGCAGGCTGTCCCCTCTGCCACCCTTCTGCCAGCACTGCGTGTCCTCCTGGGCTGGCGGATCCTGGGGGGTCGGCTAGCTAGGTTGGCTTGAAGGTCGGGCTAGCTAGGGATGGGGCGGCACCGTATCCCGATGTTCAGGCCCTGCCCCTCCGCTCACTTGGCGTTTGATCAGCAGGTACGTCGCCATGGCGTGGTCAAACGTCCTGTTCACCACTGACAGCCAGGACTGGTATGGGTCGTAACCCAGGTGCTGCAGGACGCTCAGGATTGCGGGGTTCGGGTGTTTGGGGAGCAGCTGGATAGGAGGAGGTGAACACTCCTTTCCCTATCTCAGCCAGGGGTGCACCAGGATCTCTTCTGCAGTGGGCCTCAGGGTGGGTCAGCTGTCAGTAAGCCTTTGATGAGGCTTCGCGCCTGGGCGGAGATGTGAGGGGACACCCAGAACCTTCCCTGCAGCGCCTGCTCCCTCAGCTGCTGCAAGGTGGTGTGGTGGAACGGGAGTCGGCCTGCGAGCAGACAGTAGAGGACGACACCCAGGCTCCAGAAGTCAACCTTTGACGTTCCCTTCCGCATCCAGGAGGAAGTTCTCCTTCAGCTTCAGGTCCCTAGGTACAAGGCCCTGCTCGTGGCAGTAGTGCACGGCGCTCACAACCTGCCTGAACACCCTCCAGCCTCCTCCTCCTCCATGCCACCCGACTGTCAGATGTCTCGCAGCAGCAGCCCACCCCCACCACCACAGATCAAAGGAACGGGTTGTCCCTAAACAAAGGCAAGGCCTTCACAGCCACCTCCGTCCCGGTGAGGATATGGCGGGCCAGTTTGACCCGGGCAAAAGCGTCCTTGCCAATGTCTCTCAGGACAGTGTAATTATCCATGAGGCTATCCTCGCAGGGAGAGCTGCCCATGAGGCCTGGCCAGGCCTCTCTACTCTCTCTCCTAGCACTGTCCATCAAGAGCCGCAATAGCAACTAACGATGCTAACTAAAAAAGCAAACCAACAAACAAAAGTACAACAAAATAACAAACCCAAACAAACAAACGTACACACAAAACAACAAAGCCAAAGCCCAAACCAACAAATCAGACCCAAAGCCGCCAATCCACCAAAAGCGCTAACTATCCTGGAGTCTGACAGGCCACCACCAAGAGCTCCCTGTACTAATGGACAAAATCCCAGCAGCCGTGAGGGCCTTATATAGCTGATCCTGGGGATTCCCTCACAATGGCTCCTTGTGAGGTCACATGGCGGGTCACGGCTGGGTGTGACCCACTGTGGCCATTTCACTTTTGGGTATCCAGGACTTTTCCACTTTAATAAGAAGAATAAGAAGGACTCTAGAAGCTTTTTAGCTTCAATGGGATGTGGAGGCTGATGTTTACTTGTTTGAAAATTAAAATTTGTAGGATGTTTCAATGGTTTTTTCATTTCTAGTAAAAAAAATCTAATAATTTTTTTACTTTTAAAGACCTCATCATATCTACACTCAAGGTATTCAGTTTCTTTCAGTTTGAAATGATTGGTGTCGAAAGAATGGTAGAACATCACTTGCATTATAACAAAACACTCTATCCCCTAAGCCACGGTAGGGGTAGGGCACATTATGAACTTCTATGGGGCCGAGAGAAAGGGAGTGTTCATCCTCATCACTCCATAAAGCCTTCGTCACATTTCTTTCCTTTTTTTTTTTTTGAGAAGCTTTAGTGACAGCTTTTATTAGCAGTAAGTGCTGGGATATCAATGGGCAGACATTGGTCTATCTATCCAGCATTCCTTCTGTATGGCCCAGAACCAACTAACTTCCTTCCTTCCTTCCTTCCTTCCTTCCTTCCTTCCTTCCTTCTTCCTTCCTTCCTCCTTCCTTCCTTCCTTCCTTCCTTCTTTTCCTCCTTCCTTCCTTCCTTCCCTCCTTTCTTTCCTTCTTTTTTTACATATTTTAATTGGTGTATTATAGTCTCACATCATAATGTAGCTCATAGTGATAGTGACATACATGCACACAGAACTTGGTGAGCTACCCCCACTCCCTCCCCATCCCCCCCACCCATTCCCCATGGAGGGTATTGAGATAGACATAGGTATTCTCACATATGTACATAATGTTGATGGAAGTAATCCCTTCATTGATCCTCCCTCTCCCCCCTCTCCTTCCCCTAGACCACCTCCCTGGCTCCACTGGAGTTTCTCCTCATTATCTGGAGTCCCTGTGATAACCTGATTACTCCCTAGCTTCCGCATATTAGAGAAAACACATGACCCTTCACTTTCTGTGACTGGCTAATTTCACTTAACATAATGTTCTCTAGGTCCAACCATTTTCCTGCAAATGACATTATTTTGTTCTTCTTTAATGCTGAGTAGAATTCCATTGTGTGTATTTCCCATAATTTTGTAATCCATTCATTTGTTGATGGACACCTAGGTTGGTTCCATAGTGTGGCTATTGTGAATTGTGCTGCTATGCACCTGGATATGCATATACCACTGCAATTCTGTGATTTCAGTCCCTTTGGAAAGACACCCAGCAGTGGTATAGCTGGAGAGTCCCAGCACTTCTCACCTCTCACCTGAAACCCTGTTTCCATCTCCCTTCTTCACTTCCTCTTACAGAATGGGAAAAATCATAAGCACACTGGGAAACTAAGTTTTCTCACTGTACATAAAGTGCCTAGCATGCTCTTTCCCAATATTAAAATATTTTTAAAAATTTTATGTTATTACAGTTCTGACCATGTTATTTTTCCTGTTCCTATGTTGCTCGGGTTCTCAGCATTTTCCTGATTAAAGGAATAAGTTTTGGGATAAATAATGACCTGCTAATGGGAAAAGAGTTCAGAGAGAACCTCATGACTTAAGTAAGAGAAAGAGGCTTCGCTTCTACTGTGGTTTCAACAGCTGTGACTACTGACCACAGGCAACATTATCTGGGACAGGTTTTAAGGGAAAGATGATGAATTCAAGTTTTGACCTTGGAAATTTGAGGTGCTTATGGACATGAATATAGCCAGGGGCACTGGTGTTTGTGAGAAAAGTCTGAGCTAGAGCTGAATGATCTCAACTTAGAGAGAGACAGCATGGAGGGCAATTGGGTGTATCCAGCTGTGGAGCCAGTTTGCCAGGTTCAGCTGCTAACTAGCTTCACGACCTGGTCAGTGTTCTTAACCTCTCTGTACCTCGATATCTCCATCTTTAAAATGGGCTTATAAGTCCCTACCTCTTAACTTGCCTTAATAACTAAATGTCATGTGAAGAGCGCCTGGCACACAGTAAGCACCAAAGAGGTGTTCATTCTAGTTATTCACCTAATAGTTGAAATTCAGAAATGGATAAAAATCACCCAAAGAGAGGATGTAAAACAGGAAGAACAGACCCTGGTGAGCGCCATCCCTGAGGAAGGCCGGCCCACACGAGGCACCCTGACTATGAAATGAAAACTGTATGGTCCCGCTGGCCCTGGCTCTCGAAGGGTTTGTAATCCTATGGGAAGACCGCATAACATCTGCGGTGATGAGTCATGAGGACCGTGTGATACGAGGAGACAAGAGCAGAAGATTGTGAATATGAAACAGAATCTCTGTCCAAGCATCGTGTCCAGTTCTTTGGCAGAAGTTCTGAGTGAAAAAAGAAGATAAAAATGAGAAACTGTTCCTTCCATATCAGAGCTAGGCGTATACAAAGAATGATGGGTGGTGCGCTGACCGAGCCTCATCCAAAGCCTTAATGGAGAGCTGTGCCTTCAGGGACCTCGCTGGGGAAATCAGACCCCAGAGCAATCTTCACTGTGGGAGGCAAGTGCGTATGACCCTCTCTGGTGCTGGAGTTGAGCAGACATCTACAAAATATAAATAAATAAAGCCAAAACCCAGGAAGCGTCATGCGGAACAATGACGTGGAACCCTGTTGACATATCTTCTTCCTCCTATTTATAGCATCGCCGCCTTCAAGTTTCCAGTGACGTCACATTCCACTGTCTGGGGGTATGTTGACTCCTGCCCACTCACCTCCACCCAACAAGAGAGGGCAGCGAGTGCCAGGATTTGACCAATTCCCAGCAAGTCTCACGGGACCAGCAATTAGGGGCAGCACCAGGGACTCGCTGCTGAGGGCTACTCAAGGTGAAAGGCGTCAGTGAGAACGGCCTCAAGGTCTTGGGTCCTCGATGAGCCTTAGGAGAGACACCCATGGCCATACCCAAGGTCCCACAGTGATCTTGGACCAAATGTCAGACCTGAGTTGTAACTTCACTTTGCTTCTGCCAACATCTGAGACTTCGAATGAGTCACTTAACTTCTATGGGCCTTAATTCCCATGTCCCCTGTGTCAGTAGGAATTGGGCTGGGTGATCCAGAAGGCATTTTCCAACATTCTGATTATCAGTAATCAGATAGGTGAGGTTATGCTGCAGGAACAAAACCCCCAACTTCTCCACCCGTATCGTAACTTTGATTTATTATTTCTTTATATAAAACCAGATCCAGGTTTGACCAACTCCCTGCAGCAATTGTGTTCCATGAAGTAACTAATTATTCCAGACTGCCATAGGAGCCACCTGTTACATGCACCATCTGGACCATGTGGTCTCATTGGTGACACGCAGGTGAGGAGGTGACTAGAGACACACTCCTGGGCTTTCCTCTGACTCAGATCAAAAATGACATTTATCATTCCCCTTCTGTTCACACTGTCCAGAAGCCCTGGAGGTAGGGGACAAGAAGTAGGGGGTGAGACGTGGAATCTTTTATGTTTTCAGAAGAGAAGAAGAGGATGTTGGCGAATGCAAGTGATGTCTAAACACAGTCCCCAATCAAAGACAAAAGGTTGTTGGGTTTTTTCCTGTTGCCTCATAAGTAGTTCTGACAATGTTTTGAAGCAGTAGAGAAGATGCTACTATCTTCATTTCATCAATGAAGAAGTGTGCTCAGAGAAGTTGGCTAGCATACGCAATGTCGTAGAGCTTCCTACGTCCATGGTTCATGCTCCCAGCTTCCTCGTGGTTTAAAGAATGCCAGAGTTTCTATCAGAAGGTTACATGGGAATTCTGATCATTCATTACATTGACCAGCAACTAACTTCTTGAGCCTCTTATCTGGATTAATAGTATTATATACGTACCTCACAGCTTCCTTGAGAATGTTAAAGAAGACCATCAAAGGGAACATTTGTATTGCAGAGAAAAACAAAGATTAGGTAAACAATATATATGTATTGTTTATGTATATTAGGTAAACAATTTATATATAGTCAATTTTATTATACCACAGTGTCCACAAGCTGTTCAAAGATACAAGCCCTGTATGTTTACACCCTACCTAGAGCCAGAGAGTCCTCAGTTCTCAATTAACGTTACAAGTTAACCAGAAACAGTTAATTTGATTGGTGTTCATCTGTACAAAGACTATGACCTCTTTGGAGTCTGGCAGTGTTATATTTTTCCCAGCTCCTATAGAAGTGCCTAGAACTGAGTAGAAGCTCAAAGCACAGGGAGGTCAAGATTGAATGAAGTATGTGCACAGCATTTAATAAGTGCTGAAAAAGTATCATGCATTGTGGTTATGCTTATTTTTGTTCTTTTTGGGTAATAGAAGGAAGGGAGAGAGGGAAGTTGAAGAAAAAGAAAATGGGGTATGGAAAACTACTAAGAACAGGAAAGGAGTAGAGTGATTGATGAGAATTCTTTGGTCATGTTTCTTAGCAAGAGAACGCAAAACAAGAAAACAAATTCCTAGGAAAGGGAGAACAATAGCCTAGCTTCATAGTGAATGGAGCAGTCCTATACTGATGGATAGGATTGTAAAGGATACAAGGAGAGTGAGAAAAAAGGAGATTGTGCAGGACAAAAGGGGACATTGTCCCTACGTCCCCTCCTCTGTCCGTGAGGAGGGGTTTCAGTGGGCTCAGAGCTCGTCGCCTGAGCCAAGGACCAAACCCCAATGTCATGAGATGTCCCTAATGATCAGTACCAGTGGGCCACACACGGGCTCCTTCAGTCCAGTGGCCTTGTCTCCATAGTAACGGCTCAGATCCCAAACTGTTCCTTCCTGTGTGGGAGGAAACATTGCAGAGATGGGGACAGGCAGCATTTAACAGTGGTTTTTCTCTCTTATGACCCTTCTCCTTTGGCAAATTGTGTCCTCTTTCTGAACACTGCAGTCTCTTGAGGAAACTGTCCACAGAAGAGGACGTTTCTATGACTTTCTTTGCAGAGGCATGCCCAGGACACGTTTTTTAAAATAAAAGCCTGAAGCTGCTTTTCCTTGAGTTTCACACAGCACTCAGTGTTTCTCGGGGCCATTCCACTATTCTTTTGATGAACAGCTCCCCAAAGAGGAAGGCCAGCATGTCTTCCTCGTGTTGAAAGAGAGAGGTCAGAGTTGGGCAGCTTCCCCAGAACGACAAAGCAATCCGTAGGAGAGTCGGGCTAAAAAACCAGACATAACAAGGCTGAGCAGACCTTCCTTCATTTACAAATGCCCTGCCCTCCTCCTGCCCATTCCCGGCCTTATCCACCATCCTGGTCAACAGCTCACCTGTCTCCCTCCAGCCCTGTGGTGTGCCCCCAGCCCAGTCCCAGGATCCAGGTCATGACCTCTGACCTGCCTCAGCACTGAACCCAGATTTTAAAGATGAAGCAAATATAGGCTCCATCCAAACTTTGAGTTTAAATTACACTTTAAGCTCAGCGCTCTGCCTGTTCCACAACATCCAGGGTTAGAACAGCATTTTACAGGATGATAAATGACCTTTCTGCGGCTGAGCCCGGGAAGTGCACGTCTGACCAGGAACCCTCCAATCAGGGCCCTGCATGCACCATGGGGTCCACTTTCCAACCGGGACTGTGAGCCAAGAGCGCTCATTCCTTGGCAAGACTTCAGCCCTTCCCGATAGTTTTGATCCCATGATTCCATCCACGAAAGAAATCTTTTTCTCTACAGCATCCCTGCCTGACTCTGACGTACAAAGGTGTAATTAGAACAGCATGGAGCAAGCAGGATGGTCCAGTTACTTCACCCCTTAACATTTAAGGGCTTTTAAAATATGTTTCTAATGTCTTAGGTGCACAGGGCCAATTTCCCTTCTCGGTTTTTCACATGCCTGAGTAAATCCACACAGGCTAAACCCCTTGGGTCCTAGGTTCTCCTTAGAAGTTCTTTCTTTTTTTTTTTTAAGAAAACAAATATTCCATTAAAACGACACAGTGTACTCTGCATATTTTTAGGACAATTAGAGTTTAGAATTCCCTCTTCTTCCGCCCAGGGTAAGAAAAAGGTTTTCTTAACTATTTCCTGACCAAGAATGACTTTAAACTGGGATAAATCGAAGGGCTTTCTTGTCTTATAAAATAATATTCTCATCTTACATTGTCAAAGTACGGGTGGATTAAGAGCTTTGCTATTATTTGGGAAGGATCCAGGTCCCCCTGTTCCGTTGCCAGGTAAGTCCTTTGGGTAGATAATGATTGAACACCTCATGGAGACATTTACTTGAAATAGAAGAGCCAAGGTCACAGTGAACAGAGAGACACAAAAGTAAAGAGACTTTCTACCATCTGCTTGTCCCAAAAATGGCTCACAAGCTTTGGTAATTTTCCTTTCACACTTCTGTGTAAATAAAATCCAT
>PVJS01039723.1:7886-18870 GCA_004027185.1 Glis glis | reverse complement strand
GCTCTCCCTAATATGCTGAAGCTAGGGAGAATAGGGCATAGGAGGGACTTCAGAGTTGGAGAAAATCTTAGATGAGTAAAGGCGGCGACCAAACTGAGGGAGATGGGGGAGAGGGAAACACTCTAATGCACAGGATGTACATACACAAACTTGCCAAAGTCAATCACTATGCTGAGCATGAGAAGGAGGGAAGGGGGAGGGAATGGGGGTGGGAATCGGGGGAGGGCTAATTGACAGATGTGTGCATGTATACTTCTACCTCCTTGAAAACCATCAAAATGTATTAATAAAATGCACCAATAAAAAAATGTGAAGCTGGGCATGGTGGCACATGCCTATAATCCCAGTACTTAGGAGACTGAGACAGGAGAACTGCAGATTCGAGGACAGCCTTGTAGCAATGTAGTGAGACTCTCAGCAACCTAGTGAAACTCTGTCTCAAAACAAAAATTAAAAAAGGCTGGGAGTGTAGCTCAGAGGTAGAATGCCCTTCAGTTCAATCCTCAGTACTACAATAAAAAAAAGTGAAACCCATTAGTCTGTATAATTAAAATGCACTAATAGCCAGGCGTGGTGGTACATGCCTATAATCCCAGTACTTGGGAGACAGAGACAGGAGGATCCCACGTTCAAGACCCGTCTCAGCAACACAGTGAGACTCTCAGCAACCTAGCAAGACCCTGTTTAAAAACAAAAAATAAAAAGGGCTGAGGATATAGCTTGAAGGTAGAATGCCCCTGGGTTCAATTCCCAACACCCCCCACCTACACACACACACACACACACACACACACACACACACACATTAAAAAAAAGTACCAACCATTTTTAAACAGCAGGCCATACAAACACAGGAAATGAACCAGGCTCAGCACAAGGCTGCATTTCGCTGACCCCTGCTCTGAAGCAGGAATACCTCCATCCTATTTATACCCACACCTTTTCCTCCTTGAAAACCATGCATTTATGTCTCATCTCTCACCAAGACAACCAGAAGTTATTCTTAAGAATGAAGAGACTGTACCCGCTTAATCCAGCGTTTAGAGCTTGCTATTTGCTTCCTCAATATTTTGATCTTTATGGAAATCAATTATAGCAGCTAAAATAGTGAGCAGTGATCAAATATACTAAATAATTGGCTGATTAAACATCTCCTAAATAGGCACTGTGATAGGAACCACAGATATAAAAAGGAATAATGTAGTAATTAATTTTGAGGATATCCTGACCTAGAGATTCAGTGAATGAATGAGTTTTGGTTTCAAAAATTTGTGCAGAACTCACTACTGTCATGGACAGCTTGCCATGTGAGGAGTTGGAAATTCTGTCATAGATGGTCACAACTCTCTACCATGCTGGGTTTTTTCTTTTCTTTTTTTGGGGGGGGGGAGTACTGGGGATTGAACCTAGAGCATCCTACCTCCAAACTACACCCCCAGCCTGATTTTATTTCTTATTTGAAAACAGGGTCTCACTAGGCTGCTGAGAGCCTCACTAAGTTGCTGAGGCTGGCTTTGAACCTGTGATGGTCCTGTCTCAGCCTTCCAGGTACTTGGATTACAAGTGTGAGCCACCATGCCTGGCTGGGTTTTCTTGAACTACCTACCATTCCAAAACATTTTAGTAGACATGCTCAGGCAAAGTGCCAAGGTATTAGCACTGCTATTGTTTGAATTTGGAACGTCTTCCAGAGCCCGTATATTGAAGGTTTATTCCCCAGAGTGGAGCTATCGGGAGGTGGTGGAGCCTTTAAGAGGTGGGACCTAGTGGGAGGTTTTAGGTCCTTGGAGTGTGCCCTTCAAAGGGATTTGTAGGACCCCAGTCCCCTTCTTTTCCATCTTTCTTGGCTTCCTAGCTGCTTGAGGTGAGGAGCTTTGCTCCACCACACGCTCCAGCTATGATGTGCTTCCACAGGCCCAAAGCAACAGAGCCACGTGGTCATGATCTAAAACCCCCAAGATAGTAGTTAAAACATTCACCCTCTGCTCTTTTTAGGTTGATTTATCTCAGGTATTTGTTGCAGTAATAGAGCGCTGACTAACACAAGTCCTAGTGACTTTGTGGTGAACAAAATTAGGTGATTTTTTTTCCCCCGAAACAGAGACTCACCATGTTGCCAGGCTGGTCTCCATCTCACTATTCTCCTGCCTCAGCCTCCCAAGAAGCTGGGGTTATAGGTGTGTGCCACCACACTGGCGCCTTAATTAGGTGATTTCTCTCTCTTTCCTTATTCAGCTTGTCTAGTCATTTCCCAGAGCTTCATTCAGTGTAAAACCCAAAGTGTCAAGACTACAATCCCCTCTGCTCATTTTATTTGTTAAACAAATTTCTAATCACACACCTTTGGCAGGGTTCATGCCTGCTGAAAGGGGGTGGTGGTGGTGGTGGTGGTGGTCAGGTGACCAAAGGGGCCCACAGGTGCTGATGGCTGTTGAAATCTATACCTGGCTCTTGTTAGAAAATTCTTTCATGGCACCCAGGTCCAAAACACTGGAAGGTACTTCTAGTTTTCTTGCCCAAATATACTGTAGTTAGCAGACTCCAGGAACTAAATAGAATCGACAGATTTGAAGAAGACAATTGAACAAATCCCAATGTCTGTGTTCCTGCAGGTGAAGACGAGACTCACCCACTGGACAGCGAGTGACCTAGATCAGTCATCAGTGGTCCCATGACCCCACATCGGCCGTGAAGCGCTACTGTTCCAGCTGGGTGGGATCTCAGGGAGCAGTTTCCTTTTCCAGGTGACCCTCCCATTCTCCCCAGATTCTGGTTCTTCTCTCTTACACAGTATGTGGTAGGTTGAATGGTGGCCCCCAAAAAGATAAGTCCATGTCTGAAACCCAGAACCTGTGAATATGACCTTATTTGGAAAAATAGTCTTTGCAGATGTAGTTAAGGATCTTGAGATTAGATCATTCTGGATTTTGAGTGGCTCTAAATCCAATGGCAGTTGTCCTTATAAGAGAAAGGCAGAGGGAGAGTTGAGGCCAACACAGAGCGGAGGGGAGGCAGAGACTGGAGTGATGTAGCTATAAGTCAAGGAATGCCAAGGATTGCCAGTCACAGCAGAGCTCAGAGAGATGTGTGAGATGGTTTCTCCCTCAAGAATCTCTAGAGGAAACCAACCCAACCAACATATTGACTTTGGATTTCTGGTCTTTCAGACTATGAAGAATTAATTTCTGTTGTTTTAAGCCACCATGTCTGTAGGTAATTTGTCATGGTGCAGCATTAGTCACCAGGTACACAGTATGAAAAGGGAGAAATGGTTCATCCTAGGACAGAGCCAAGTCTTAAGTAACAAAAAGAGGTTGATAAAGGTCTGTAGTTTTGCATTCAGCAGAGCAGACATGAGTCTATAAGGTACATGATTATAGGGGTGTATGATAGACTTATCTAGAACATGGCCTCTTTCCACGAACTGTGCAGTATTTCAAACTCTGTGATTAGAGATTAAGTCTTTACAGCCTATTAAACAAATGAATTTTGGGGGGAGAGGCAAGTAAGACCTCAACTTGTAAGTTAAATGCATCAGTTTTACTGTAAACAAGTCTAGTTCCTTTTTCATTTTTAGCTATTTAGTATGCGTTTCTATGTGGTAGGCAGTATACTAAGCACCTTAAATACACTACCTCGTTTCACCTCTATAGAATTCTTTGTGTGTGTTAGTTACTGGGAATTGAACCAGGGGCATTCTACCTCTGAGCTAAACCCCTAACCCTTTTTTATTTTGAAACACAATTTCACTAAGTTGCTGAGGCTGGTCTCAAACCTGCAATCCTCCTGTCTCAGCCTCCCAAGTACTGGGATTACAGGCTACCTCTACAGAGTTCTGTGAGGTGGGCATTTCCCCCATTTTACAGGTGAGAATTTATCTACTGAGTGGCAGAGCCAGGCCATGAGCTACTGAGTCTGATTCCCAAAGCCCCTGCTCTTTATTATTGCTGGCCTCCCTCCTATACTGCCTCTCAGAGTAGCTGTGATGAATGCAGAGTGGCAAGCATAGAGGAAGAGAAAATATACAAACAAGAAGGCTTAAGACACCGAAGCCAAACTGATGCGCTTTACAATCTGAATCAGTCTTCATGTTAATGAGGCCAGAGGTCATGCATTTCATCCCTGTAGGTTTAGCTATCCTTGATCCAGTCGAGGGCCATCCAGGGTTCACTAACCTGCTACGAAGTCTGTAAATGCCTGGCCTTGATTATAAGAAAGATGGGACGAAGTCAGGTGTGGTGGCACATGCTTGTAATCCCAGTACTTGGAAGGCTGAGACAGGAGGATCGCAGGTTTGTGGCCAGCTTCAGCTACTTAGTGAGACCCTGTTTCAAAATAAAGAATAAAAAAGTAGAATGCCCCTGGGTTCAATCCCCGGTACCGCAAAAGAAAAAGAAAGATGGGATGAAGCAGAACATTTGGTAGGAACCCAGAGCACTGCCTGCGGATGGGTCAACAGCCTTTTCTTTGTATGTGAAGGAGGGCACGCTGGTTTTGATGACTCACAAGCAGAGAGAGTGGGAGGGAAAAAGAAGTCTGAGGCATTGCCTAGAAGCAGCCCTTCTGCTTAAACAAGCACACTAATAATAAAGCAAGTAACAAATGATTCAGATTCTCATTCTCTAAAAACTTCACTTGTGAATTTCCAGATGTTAGTGAAAACGTGTAAGTATTGTACAACTGCTTTAACGTATAACTGGGTTCTCCTTTTACTTAGTCTAAGGTAACCTTTTCATTTTGAACTTCTGCATCTTATTTTATGATCACTTAGCTTTCTACAAGCAGTTTCAGTGAGTGCGTAACTTACTCAATTCACATCTACACCGGCACTGGGACGTGGGGCTCCACGTGCCTCACCCTTCACGTACCTGGGCCTCTGTGGATCTCCACCTTTCTTCATGGCACGCTTCTGTTTTGTGTGCAGCTTTCTGATTTACCATATTAAATGTTCTGCTTCTTACACTTTAGGGACAATGAGAACAAAAGCATTGTTTTGGCTACTTATTCATATTAGAGGAAGTTCATCTCCTGATTATCAAAAGCTTTTATTAAGTGCCAATCTTTTTGTCCCACTGTGCTAGGCCCTCTACCAAGACACGACCAAATAGGTAAGGTCCATACTACACAGAGACGAGGGTTACATATGCCACTGTCTGGCAGAGTTCTAATTTCATGCATTTCCTTCTTCTTAAATAAAGGCAATTCTCTTAATACATTATCTAACATGCTTACATTTTTTTCATATTTTCTTTTCTTTTTTTGTGGTACTGGGAATTGAACATAGGGGCATTTTACTTCTGAGCTATACCCCCTGCCCTTTTTTTGTTGTTTTGAAACAGGGTCTCACCAGGTTGCTGAGTCGCTCTACATTGCTGAGGCTGTCCTCAAACCTGCGATCCTCCTGTCTCAGACTCCCAAGTACTGGAATTACAGGTGTGAGCCACCACACCCAGTCATTTTCATATATATTTTTTTTTTTTTTTGCGGTACCAGGGATTGAACGCAGGGGCGTTCTACCTCCGCGCTACGCCCCCGGCCCTATTTTTTATACTTTATTTTGAAACCGGGTCTCACGAAGTTGTGGAGGGCCTCACTAAGTAGAGAGATAGAGAGACAGGGAGAGAGAGAGAGAGAGAGCTGAGGCTGGCTGCGAACCCGGATCCTCCGGTCTCCGCCTCCCAAAGTACTGGGATTACAAGCGTGCGCCACCACGCCCGGCTCATTTTCATATTCTTATAAGATTTTTCTTTTTTTTTTTGCGGTACTGGTGATTGAACCCAGGGGTATTTTACCTTCAAGCTATACCCCCAGCCCTATTTTTTATTCTTTATTTTGAAACAGGGTCTCGCTAAGTTGCGGAGGGCCTCACTAAGTAGCTGAGGCTGGCCGCAAACCCGGATCCTCCGGTCTCAGCCTCCCAAGTACTGGGATTACAAGCATGTGCCACCACGTCTGGCTTTCTTATAAGATTTTTCATACAAATTAATTTTCAAAAAAGTATCATAAATGGGCTGGGGGTTTAGCTCAGTGGTAAATAGCTTGCCTAACATGGGCCCTAGGTTTGCTCCTTAGCACCACAAAAAGAGAAAAAGAAAGAAACTAGAATTACAGGCCCTTTAAAAATAGTCTAGTTCAAAAGTCAGACTCATGAATAAATGTGCATATTCATTACAAATTATATTTTCATAACCTGGAATTTAAAAGAGTAAGAGCAGTCAGAAGGTAGAAGAAAAATCTTATTTTGACTAGAAATGTATAGCTATAAGGATACTTTTGATGTATACAGTATTGTCATTTTATTCTGTATTGTTTTACTTTGATTCTGGCAGGAAAATAAAATCAAAGATGTAGGGTTGGACAACTTAAAGTAGTAACAGAAGTGTTGGAAAGCAATGTTCCAGGATTAGCAAAGACGACAAAGTTCTTTTATGGACAATTAAGCTAAAGAATAAAACTCCACTTTTAATAGTTGGCATAGCGCCTGGTGGTTTGGAAACCACAAACAGGTTAGTGGAAAACATTTAAATCTATTCAAATCTGGAGAATATTAAGATTGTCAGAGTAGAGACTGAAAATAGTTCACGTGTAATAAGGAAGAGTACTAAGTAGGAGTATTTGTATTTTTCAAGTATTACTTCATATTGTTTTTACAGTATAGTAATAGTAGTTCATATTTATTTCCTAATAATTTTAGTGATATATATAATATATATATCTAACTGCAAAGTTATATTACAGATAAGATTATCATTTCATGTAAGATGCACCTACCCACTCCTCCCTGCAGCCCCTTGCACAGACAAAACCTGTAACAATAAAATAAATCAATCACTTTTCTCTATTTCGGACTGAATAATGCCTATGGCTATGGCTATGGTGGCTATGTATATATGTTTGATATATATTTGTGTGTGTGTTACTGGGGATGGAACCCAGGGGCATTCTACCTATGAGCTACAACCCCATCCCTATTTTATTTTGAAACAGGGCCTCACTGAGTTGCAGAGGGCCTCACTAAGTTGCTGAGGCTGGTTGTGAACCTGCGATCCTCCTGTCTCAGTCTCCCAAGTAAGGGGATTACAAGCATGTGCCACCACGTCCGGTGGAGTTATATGTATTTAAAAAATAAATGGAAAAGTCGGGAGTGGTGGCGCACGCTTGTAATCCCAGTACTTTGGGAGGCGGAGACCGGAGGATCCGGGTTTGCGGCTAGCCTCAGCTATCTCTCTCTCTCCCTGTTTGTTTCTCTCTCTCTCTCTCTCTCTCTCTCTCTCTACTTAGCGAGGCCCTCTGCAACTGCGTGAGACCCGGTTTCAAAAAAAAAAGTATAAAAAATAGGGCCGGGGGTATAGTGCGGAGGTAGAACGCCCCTGGGTTCAATCCCCGGTACCGCAAAAATAAATAAATAAATAAATAAATGAATAAATAAATAAATAAATGGAAAACTGTGCTTAAATTTGGTTTTGGTAAATTTAGTGTATGATAAACCCAGCTGTATGCCCCATGAGACCACACCTAAGGCTCTTTCTGCATTAATACATATACCTGAATGGCAGGTATTACTTGGGAGGGAATAAAATAGCTTCAGGCCTAGTTTTTCAAGTTTAAGTTGGGAGGGCAAAGAACTGAACTTCAAAGAACTGACTCTGAGTTAAAACTTAAAGGCTGAATGTGATGTCATCAAATATAGAATAATTCCAGGCAGAGGTGGAACTGTTTGAGATACTGGAATAAGCAGTGTTGACCAACAAATTGGGAATGTTGTCAGAAAAGATCTCCTCATATGTGTCGGAAATAACTGCAATAGAATGCAAGGAGATCTCAGCTAATTTGTTTATCTTGGCCTTTCGAGACTGTTCAGTTTCATTTTGTGAGAGCATAGGAATCAATCGCAGTTTGAAGGCAATTCTAAGTGCAAATTCTCCACCTAATTGGTAGAAACTGGGCTATATATTATTAAAATTTAAAACTTAAGTAAAATATCTAATTAGCATTATGGCGGCAAAGGCAAAATTAGAATTCAAGACCTCATAATCACAGTAAGAATATTTTAATTCAACTCTGCTAACTCTCTGAAATTTAACTCTTTAATATTTTACTTCTCTGTTTGTGTGTGCATGGAGGGGGGTTTACTGGGGACTCAACCCAGGAACAGTCTACCTCTGAGCTACACCCCATCCCTTTTTGTTTTTGTTTTGACACAGGGTCTTGCTATGTTGCTGAGAATCTCACTGGTTGCTGAAGTTGTCCTCTAACCTGTGATTCTCCTGTCTCAGACTCACAAGTACTGGGATTACAGGCATGTGCCACCACGCCCGGCTATCTTTTACTTCTTAAAATATTTTCCTAGTATTTCAACAGAACAAGGTATCAGAAGAGTAAATCTCTTACCAATGAACTTTGCTAGTTCTTAGTAACTCTGATATAAGTCTGGGGGGGGCGATGAATGAAGTGCATTTTCCTACACTTCTGCTTTTCCTAACTCCCAAGGCCACTCTAGAGAATAAATATTTGTGGAGATTATTTAGAAATCTAGATTAAGAGAGACCATGATTTTGCTTCATGGATTTCAGCACAACTTAAATGCTTTCATTGGAAAAACTCCGAGGCCTCCCACACTCTTGGCTTAATTTCACAATCACCTAGACGATCTATCAACAAAACTGAATAGTTTGTTGACTGTGGATGCCGGGGACTGACGATTTCACTTTCAGTTTTCAGAAGATCTGTTGTTTCAGTGGTTTAAGAACATCCTCGGCATCTCTACAGAATAATTAGTTATAACTATAACTTCCATCAGATTTACTACTAAAGAAAGACGCGATTCATTAAGTCTGGGAATCTGATGATGAATTCTTCCGGGGGGCTCTGAATTTCAAAGAAGGCATCTTTGCAAGTCAGACTCAACTCTTCAGTACCCTGTGATGCCGGCTCCTCCAAATGGCAGCAGAAACGTATTACTGTCTGGAAATTCCACAGTAATGTTAAAATTTTAGGGTTCTACAGAGATAAAAACAAAGCAAAGGAAATATATTTTTAGAAGAAAAGTATTATTTAAAAACCAAAATGCTGTCAAGATTTGTATAACAAGACAGTTCCTCTATGGTAAGTTCTCTATGATTTCCCGTATATTATTTTAAAACCAAATGACATTTTTTCAATGTGGAAAAAAATGGGAGAAGTGCTTCAAAATATGACAAATTTTGGTGTATAATTTAACAACATTAAAAATATGTGAATAAATCTGGGAATGTAGCTCAGTGGTAGAGTGCATGCTTAGCATGCACAAGGCCCTGGGTTCAATTCCCAGCCTCCCTGCCCTCAAAGTGTGTGTGTGATAACTAGACTGACAAACTAAAATATTTTTGATAAGCTTCTGACTATGCATTGGATATATCAATTGTAAAAATGCTAGCTATTCAAAACTTCATGTAACTATAGCGACCAAATTACTATTGGAGGGAAGTGTGTTAGGTGATTGCTAAAAGAAAGGCTACTGATACTGATATCAGTAATCATGTTGAGACTCTCAGATGTGCAATTGGGATGGATGGGAAAATAATGAATATACCTGTGGAGACATGGATTTCACATGCCCAACATGGGAGTGAGATGTTTTTCAAAGTTCAACTCAAAAGCCACTTCTATGAAACCTTGCCAAACACTCCTACCTCCAACTGGAATTTCTTTTCTGAGCTCCCACATCACTGCGTTTTTATGATAGCATAACTATACTTTGCATTACTATTTTATAGTTACTTGTTTTCATATTTCTCTTGTAACACCAATTGGCTTTATCATGGCTGTTTATAAGTTTTTTTTCCATCTTCCAACTATTCCTCTCCAATCCCACTACTTGAAGGCTTGCCTTTCTAGTTTCTGCATTCCTAGTGCCAACATGCTAACATGATCCCCAGTAAAAATTTCTTCTGAAAATGTATTCTGGAAGTGAAATTCTTCACTTTTAACAGAATACATTCATTTAATAAACTGAGAACCTACTAATTTCCATGAACTCTGCTAGGAAATGGGAATAGAAAGATGAGTATGGTAAGATCCCATTGTACGCAGTCCTGAGGAGTGCTGCATTACAGATCAAACTTCATAAAACACCTGCAGTGGCAGGATTTCATATCTGGAATAACACATATCAGGGTTTGTGCTAAGATACTGATTTCCTCTGAAGCTATGCTTTGCCTACTTCACAATTTTGGAAATCACCCTCCCTGATGTAGAAACTTACACTATTCTAATCATACATGAAAATTACTTTTATGAGGCTAACTGCATATTAGTCTTTTTATTTAATGTTTGTATATACCTCACTTAGTTTATTTTCCATATAATGTACTCTTTTGTAGTATGTATATACCACATACAAATTCTACTAATGGCCTAATACCAAAGATGCATCTGTTGTGAGTCAGTTAATCTGTATGATTTTCTTAATTGATATATTAAAATCTACCAAAAGGAGTTTTAGCTCAGTGGTAGAGCACTTGCTTAGCATGCACAAGGCCCTAGGCTTGGACTCCAGCACCAAAAAAAAAAAAAAAATGCCTACCAAAATATCAGCATGGTATGCATATATCTATTATTTTAAATATTGGTTTACATATTTTCAAACTATAGAGTTAGAATATGGAAAATAGCCTTTTTATTGTGATAAATTCATGCTTGCTTAGCTAGTAAAAAACAAGAAAGCAGCCGGGCATGGTGGCACATGTTTGTAATCCCAGTACTTGGGAGGCAGAGACCGGAGGATCCGGGTTTGCGGCCAGCCTCAGCTACTTAGTGAGGCCCTCTGCAACTTTGTGAGACCCGGTTTCAAAATAAAGTGTAAAAAATAGGGCCGGGGGTGTAGCTCAGAGGTAAAACACCCCTGGGTTCAATCCCTGGTACCACAAAAAAAAAAAAAAAACAAGAAAGCAATTAACATACAAACCAAAATAGTGGCTAAATCTACTATAGTTTTTTTTTTTTT
>PVJS01039722.1:0-18769 GCA_004027185.1 Glis glis | reverse complement strand
AAAGGGAAGGAGGGGGGAGGGAATAGGGTGGGATTTGAGGGAGGGCTAAATGAGCAATGTGTGTATGTATGATGCTGCTACCCTGATGTGTATCAAAATGTATAATTATAGCCGGGCGTGGTGGCGCACTCTTGTAATCCCAGTACTTTGGGAGGCGGAGACCGAAGGATCCAGGTTCATGGCCAGCCTCAGCTCGCACACGCGCGCGCTCTCTCTCTCTCTCTCTCTACTTAGTGAGGCCCTCTGCAACTTTGTGAGACCCTGTCTCAAAATAAAGTATAAAAAATAGGGCCGGGGGTGTAGCGCGGAGGTAGAACACCCCTGCATTCAATCCCCAGTACCGCAAAAAAAAAATGTATAATTACAATGCACTCATCTCAAAGTGTTGCTAACTTAGCCCTTCATTTTGATGTTTTAAACACATTAATTACATTAAAGAAAGAGGAAAGGAGACATTGGAGAACTGAAGGTGTAACAGAGACAGCTAAGGTAAGATGTGTTTGGAAAATTTTCTAAATCAGAGAACTTTGCATATTAAAATAAATACATTTTTATTTTTTATTTATTTATTTTTTTTGCGGTACTGGGGATTGAACGCAGGGGCGTTCTACCTCTGCGCTACACCCCTGGACCTATTTTTTTTATACTTTATTTTGAAACCGGGTCTCACGAAGTTGCAGAGGGCCTCACTAAGTAGAGAGAGAGAGAGAGAGAGCTGAGGCTGGCCGTGAACCTGGATCCTCCGGTCTCTGTCTCCCAAAGTACTGGGATTACAAGCGTGTGCCACCACGCCCTGCCGAATAAATACATTTTTAAATGCTCACATGAACAAAGATGGGCCTGAAGATTTAAAGACACAGTATTTCCAGGCCAGTGATTGTGGCAGCCTGTATCCTTGCGCTCTGTTGTTCTTTCCTTTGGCTTCTCAGGCAGTGGAGCTGTTGCCGTTGTTCCTGCCTCTGCCCTCCCATCTGTCTCACCCCACCTAGTCTTCTGTGCACCAGCATCAGCTTGAGTAGTGCCAGCAGGAGACCTAAATACCAAGCCTGAATTCCAGTGTCACCTCAGAGCCCTCCCTGTCCCTCAGCATATCCCACTTTCCTGTCAAAGGTGACAGGTCAGAGTGATGGACACATGTCCCAAGTTGTTCCAGTGAGATGCACACTCCACTCTGTTGGAAGTGCTGGGGTTGCTTACTGTCTGTGACATAGTCAAAGGCAGGAGAGAGCGAGCGAGTGGGCTCAAGTCTTGGTGACATCAGAGGAGCCAGGGACCAGCCATGTCTGAAACCGTCCCTGCCTTTGTACCTGTGGTTTGAGTTGCATTTCTACCAGTGGCAGCTGTGAGCGGTCTCATGGACAGTCATTTTCTCATGCTCATTTCACTCTCTTCACTCTTCACCCTCTTCTCTTTCCATGCTCATTCATCTTCTTCAGTCTCCTCCTGACGTGGTCCTTCCTTTTTTCTGTCCTGACAACTCCACTTTGTTCTTTGAAATTCAGTTTAAGTGCTACCACTGCCATGGAGCCTTTTAAGACATGTCCTCCGAGCTGGAAGGTCCTATGTTCTCCTGCAAAAGTTTGGTTTGGGCTGGGTGCAGTGGTGCATGCCTATAATCCCAGTACTTGGGAGGCTGAGATAGGAGGATTGCAGGTTTGAGTCCAGCTTCAGCAACTTAGTAAGGTCCTCAGCAACTTAGTGAGACCCTGTTTCAAAATAAATAAAAAGGACTGGGGGTGTAGCTCAGAGGGAGAATGCCCCTGGATTCAATCCTTAGTACCCCCCCCACAATAAAAAACAAGTCTGGTTTGAAGAAATCACACTGTTGTAATGATCAACGTACTTAGTCTATGGCGGACACTGCTTGTTGCTCACCATCCTCCATCACCCCCCACTTTTTCCCCTTACAATAGAGTTCCTATATTGTTTGGAGTGGCAACATGCCCGGCTTAAACACTTGCCTACCCAAAATCCTTTGCAGATGGTGGCCTTGCTGCACGATTCTGGCTAGGGGACATAAACCAACGTCTGCTAAAGATTTCAGGGAACGATTTTGCTTTCCTTCCCTCCTCTTCACTTTTCCTTTTCCTTCTTTCCTGGCAGGAGGCGTGCAGCTGGAGGCAGAGCTGCTCCCTGGCAGCCTTGAGTGCCGAGTTTATGGGGGAAAGTCATATGTTAGTGATAGTGGAACACACAGACATTCGGAGCAAGAGCCTGGAGGTGCTGAGTTTCTCACCTCTGGATCTAGCTTTTGGAAGGAATATAAACCTATCTAGTTAAGCCTATTTAGTTACAGCTGTGTTTAATAACCATTTACATGGCATTCACATTGTATCGGTGTTATAAGTAATATAGAGATGATTTAAAGTATAGAGGAGGATGTGCACATGTTAAATGCAAACACTACCACATTTTACCTAAGGGACTCGAGCATCCTCTGGTTTGGGTATCCTGGGGGGCGGGGCGGTAGGTATCTTGGAGCTAATCCTGCAGATACTGAAAGCAACTGTACTTCTGACCCCAGGTATGCATAATGCCTGGCACGTAGTAAAAGTCACCCTAATGCTAAAAATGGGATTCAAGCCTGAGCTTCATTTCAGTCCTGAGATTTTATGATGTTATTCTGCGCACTCCCCGCGGTGCCTGCTTTCACTCCCGCACCCACCCACCTCCGAGCCAGGAAGCATCATCAGGGTCTCCATGCAGCGCATCGTAACATGGGTTGCTGCTGATATGAACTTCCTTGCTTGATAAACTTCTAACCATTTAGCCACATTTGTTCTTGTTTCTGCTTCACACATAGGACTTGTAAAGACTTTCCACGAGGAGACTGAGATTTCAGGTTCCTTTGAATACAGTTTTACTCAGAGAACACTTAAAGATTCTGACTTAGGAATTCAATATATTAACATGTTCCAGTATCAGTCATCAAGTTTGACTCCCAGAGAGGCTGCCCTGGGCCTCAGGTAAAATTCTTCATCATTCTAGATAAAAATGCATTTTCTTAGGCCCTGACTTGTGCCCCAGGAGACCAATCAGGCTGATGGTGATGACTATTGTAACAGGCAGTAATTTTTGTTGGCTGAACACTGATTCCAGAATTTCTGAAGTAAAAACAAAATAGCTATTATTATAGCAGGGAAGAGATCTTCATTTCACAGGACATGTGCTGTTTAACTCCCATTAGCAATAAAGGAAGCTTATCCATGTATATTTTTCATTCATCTGTGGCATTAAAAAACTTAAGCCTGGTGCAGTGACCCATGCATGTAATTTCAGTACTTGGGAGGCTGAGACAGGAGGATTGCAGGTTTGAGGCCAGCCTTAGCAACTTAGCAAGACCCTGTTTCGAAATAAAAAATAAAAAGGGCTGGGGGTATAGCTCAGAGGTAGAATGCCCTTGGGTTCAGTCCCCAGTACCAAGATTAGTCTCTGTCTCTATAGACTAATATATGTGTGTACATACACACACACACACACACACACACACACACACACACACACTGTTGGTTATTTCAAAGGAAATTTAGTATAAAAATAATAATTTCTTAATAAACCAGAGAAGGTTTTACACTATGAGAAGTAAAGTCTTCTTAATTCTTACCCCCTTGATCATCACTAAAGTCACTGCAGGGCCTAGATACTGAAAGGTTAAACACTACCACAAAACAAAGACCTTGAGTTGGTGCTTCTTGGACTTGGCCCCAAGAGCTAGAGCTAGAGCTGAAATAGTGATCATACTTACTACATTTCAGAGGACATTTGAGAAAGCCAGTGACGCCCACCTATGCCATCCAGGCACTGCCCTTAAGGATGAGGAAATGTTTTTAGATTTCCTCAGAGATCAGCTCAACCAAAGGTTCTTACTTATTACACTAATCCCTGGAGATTATCTCTTTTTTTTGGAGGGGGGTTACTGGGGATTGAACCCAGGGGTATTCTACCTCCGAGCTATACCCCCAGCTCTTTTTATTGTTTGCTTTGAAACAGGGTCTTGCTAAGTTGCTGAGGGTTTCACTTAAGTTGCTGAGGCTGGCTTCAAACCTGTGATCCTTCTGTCTCTGCCTCCCAAATACTGGGATTACAGGTGTGAGCCACCACACCTGGCTTGGAGGTTATCTTTAAAAGTAGCTTTACCTACTCTTGGGATGTCAACTAAAATTGCTTTATTTGTTGAATAAATGCCAAGAAGAAAAGAAAAATGAGTAATGTCATAAAAAGTGATGGTGGCTAATGTCAGGGAGGGGAAGTGATTTTTGAGCTGAGGTAAGAAGGAGCCGCCAAAAGAAGGCTAGGAAACCTGAGCGAGTGCAAGCAAAGGCTTGGCGAATCTTCTGGAGTACAGGTGCCTCTGGCCGGGGTAGTGGAGGAAGTGGTTGGAAGTCACCTGAGACAATGCTGGAGGTACAGGCAAGGACTGGCTACACAGGCCCAGAAAAGAGTTTAAATTTATTCTAAGTATAATGGGAAGTTGCTGAACATGATCTGATCTCATCTATGTGTATAAAAGACCACCCAGATTGCTGTCCAGAGGCTGGGCGTCCTGAGGCAAGAGTGGAAGAGAGGAGACTGTCCACATGATGAACAATGGTGATTAGACTGGAGCAACAGGAAATGGAAAGAGACGAGCCCATTCAGAATATATTTTGAGGTTGGGCGTGGTGGCGCAAACTTGTAATTCCAGTACTTGCGAGGCTGAGACAGGAGGATCACAGGTTCGAAGCCAGCCTCAGCAACTTAGTGAGGCCCTCTGCAACTTAGCAAGACCCTATTTCCAAATTAAAAATAAAATAGGCCTGGGGGTGTAGCCTAGAGGTAGAACGCCCCTGGATTCAGTCCCCAGTACCCCCCCAAAAAAGAATATATTTTGGGAGAACATCCTACAGCACATGTTGGAGGATTACACATGGGGCATGAGAGAAAGAGAAGCAAAGCTTGAAGCCATCGAGTGAATAGGCAGATGGGGGAAGGATCAGATTACTTTGTGGGGCTGGAGAGACTGTGGACTTGTGAAGCATGAGACTCCTTTAAGATATATATCAAAGAACAGACTTTTAGAAGATGAGACAGACCTGGACAACTGTTTTCACTGGAATTTTGAGGAAGTAGAGAGGGTGACTAAGGACAACTCTTCTAAAGAAGTTTTAATGTGAAGAGAAGCAGAGACATGGTGCTATTAAGCTAAGATGGGTATGGAGTTAAGGACGGTTTGGAAGATACTGAAGCATATTTATAAATTGCTGGGAAGACCCTGGCATTCCTATGAAGGGAGGAATGAAGTCATCCAAAAGATAGGAGAGGAGAGATGGAGAGCTAAGGGGGTTGGCCTTTGATAGGAGCAGGGACACTTTATAACAATAGAAGGAGGGCAAAAATGTGGGTACAGATGTGGGCAGTTTTGTAGATTCACAGGTAGGAAAATGAGGAATCCTCTCTGATTACTGTATGTTCCCAGTGAATGGGGAGACCAGGCCATCAGCCAAGAGCGGTGGGAAGGGCAGGGGAATATCAATGTGGGGGAGAGGATGGCACAGGGTGGGAAGCTGAAAGTCCGAAGGCATAATGGTTATGCTAACTGCCTAACTGAGATTTGTGGCTATACATTTAAAATTAAAACAATCAACATGGTTGGTCACGTGCTTTTCCCTAGGAATGCTCAGGAGATCTGCTCCACGCATGGAGTAGTTATGGCAGTGAGCTTAACATTAGGGGACTTTGCCAGGGGAAAAGTCTGTAGCAGTAGGAAGAAATGGAGCTTTTGCACATGATTATAGTTAGGGACCGTGGATAACAGGACATGAGGGAATGATGAATGTTGAAAACTCAATAGGGCCACTGGATCAAAGATCTCTGTGAGTTCAAAGATGTATTGCCAAGAGGGCACTTAAGTGAACAGAAATCATCTGGGGGGCCATTAAAACATAGGGATGTTTATACTTCACCCTCAAAGTCTCTGATTTAGTTGGCTTGGGTTGGAAAATCAGTGTCAGTGTTTTAAAGAGCTTCACAGGTAATTAATTACAGGTGCAACTCTGGCGAAGGGCTCCTGTGTAATAGGCAGATGAGCAGTCAGTTCACACCTGAGGACAGGGGTCAGCTGGAAGGTGTGGGGCCACTGGACAGCTGCCCTCTTCTGCAGCCGGTGCCGTATGGTGACTGGGAGTAACCTGGGAGTGAACAAGCGTTTCCTCCTTTACTGATAAACAGTGTTCACAGGGTAAGTTTGAATGGAGCTACAGTAAATATTAGCTGGGATGGAAATCCCAACTGTTAACACGAGCACATTTCCACTGTTAGGAAACTTCTCCTGGGGCTCTCTGAGCTTGCTGTGGTATGGTGGCCTGGGAGAGTGAAACATGGCAGGGCTGTGTGACATGGCTTCTCTCAAGGAGCACAGGTGCTCTGAACCATTGGCGAGCCCCCGTCCTCTCCATCCTGGAGGAATAAAGGTCACCCTTGGGTGTGTAGAGCCAAAAGTGATAAAAGGAAACATCAGCCAAACAACCCGATGTGAAAATTCCCTATCCTCACTTTCACTCACCTCCCAGATCAGAAACATAACGTGCCACTTATGATGCCTAATGAGATAAAAATTTCCTTCCTTCCTTCCTTCCTTCCTTCCTTCCTTCCTTCCTTCCTCCTTTCTTTTTCTTTTTTCTTTTTTTTTTGTGTATGCATGGTGCTGGGGATTGGAACCAGGGACATTCTACCTCCGAGCTACACCCCCAGCCCTATTTTGTTTTTTATTTTGAAACAGGGTCTCACTAAGTTGCTGGGGCTAGCCTGGAACCTGCGATCCTCCTGCCTCAACCTCCCAACTACTGGAATTACAAGTATGTGCCACCAAGCCTGTCTTATAAAAATAATTTTCTTCATACCAATCATCAAAAATATTTTATGAGAAGCCGGGCGTGGTGGCACACGCTTGTAATCCCAGTACTTGGGAGGCTGAGACCGGAAGATCCAGGTTCGCGGCCAGCCTCAGCTACTTAGTGAGGCCCTCCTCAACATCGTGAGACCCTGTTTCAAAATAAAGAATAAAAAAACAGGGCTGGGGGTGTAGCTTGGAGGTAGAATGCCCCTGGGTTCAATCCCCCGGTACTGCAAAAAAAAAAAATTGTATGAGAACAACATCCTTTACATAACGCAGCACATCATGATATACAACATTAATTCCTAGTCTTACTGGAAGAAAATTTTGTTTGGTGCTGGGGATTGAACACAGGGCCTTGAGTGCTCTGAGCTACATCCCAGCTTCTGTCTTGCTGAATTCTGCAACCAGGAAGTGCCAGGATCACCCCAGGAGCTAGCAAAAGGCTTGCTCCAGGGGAGGGCTTGTATGGAGAGGCCTTTCTACACTGGTTCCCTCCAGGTACAGGACCAGAGAGATAAACTCCCAGGTTATAAAGTCAACACTGGGCCTCTCACTCACCTGCACGACCACAAAGGAACCAAGCGACAGAAAACAGATGAGAAATCAGCGTAGTCAAGGAAAACTGCCATGCAGTGTCTGGCCGTGGCTGAGTCTAAAATGTATGGGCACCAAATGAGGTCAGATGTGGCCAAAGAACTTAGAGAACCTGCTCAAGCAGGGCCTTCACTGCTCCCTGCCACCACTGTGCGGGCAGGGGGAGAGCAGACCTCAACAAACAACAAACAAACAAACAAAACAATTTTAAGGGAAAATAAAGTATAAGACTTTAAAAGTGTTAAGCCAGGCGTGGTGGCACATGCTTGTAATCCCAGTACTTGGGAGGCTGAGACAGGAGGATCGCAGGTTCTTGACCAGCCTCAGCTACTTAGCGAGGCCCTCCGCAACTTAGTGAGTCCGTTTCCAAATAAAGAATAAAAAATAGGGCTGGGGGTGTAGCTTGGAGGTAGAATGCCCCTGGGTTCAATCCCCGGTACCGCAAAAAAAAGAAAAAAAAAGTTAAAGGATATTCTCTCTCTCTCTCATATACTGGAGATTGAACCCAGGGGCATTCTACCTCTGAGCTACACCCCCAGCCCTTTTTATTTTTTATTTTTGAAACAGGGTCTCACTAACTTGCTGAGGCTGGCCTCAAACCTGCCATCCTCCTGTCTCAGCTTTGCAAGTACTAGGATTACAGTCGTGTGCCACCATACCCAGCTACTCCCAGCTCTTTAAATTTTTTTTTTCTTTTTTGAAACAGTGTCTCACTAAGTTGCTGAGGCTGGCCTCAAGACTGTGATCCTCCTGTCTCGGCCTTCCAAGTACTGGGATCATAGGCATGCACTACCATGCTCCGCTAAGGATGCTTTCTATTGGTTTTAATCTAAAATGGAATTTATCAAAAAGAGGTGAAAATGGTCAGACAATGTCCAAAAGGGTAAATTTGAATGTAACTACAGTAAATATTCACTGGGACAATAATCCTAACTGTTAACACGAGTATATTTCCATTGTTACAAACATTTGGTTTAACTTAATCCCCAGAATATATTACTGCCAAAAGGAATCTCACTGACAAGAGCTAATGCATCGGTTATTCTTAAAACTCTCTCCTTTTAACTGTTGACTTACTGGTAGTGTTCTTCATGGAAAGGACTGTTTTTATTACCACTGTCATCAATCTCGGTGAAGTTCAGAGGTATTTGCTTGTAGTCACTACAGTTTATTCCTTTGCTGGTCAGAGCCCACATGTGTGAACAAGCGAGCAGAGGTCCAGGGGATGCCGCATTTCCATCGGATGACAGTGTGCGTATGATTGGATCCAGTGGAGGAGTTTGGCTGGGCTTCCAGTCCAGAATCTTTTGACTAGAGCCAACAGGCAAGAAAGCAGAAACAAAATGCACAGTGAACTCACTTTGCAGTTTTTGTAAGAACAGCTTTCCTTGGAAGTGCTGAGGGTGGGGTCGATGGGCAGGGGTCCTCCCACATTTCCCCTGGCTTCTCAAATACCCCCCAACCTCGGATTCACACAGAGCTCTCAATACCTCAGAACCCAGAAGGAAACACAAATTAGAAAGCATCACCAAAACGCCTTTAAATCTAGTTTTTAAATGAAGTAATGATCTATAATGAAAAGACTTTGGGCCAAAAAGAGATTCAGTAAATGTAGATTGTGCCCCAGTTCACTCATCAACCCTTGGCCAAGCCGGCTCCTTCTTGGGCCTTGGTTTCCTAATCAGTAAAACGAGAGGGGGTGAGTCTAGCAATGGTTTGCAAACAGTGCTCCTCAGGATGCTTCAGGAGAGGAGCGGATGAGAGGCCCAACCCAAGCAAATTGTTTTAGGTAATGGGACTGTCTTTGAAGAAAGATTTCTGCCATCAAAAAATTTCACAAACTGTTTGATTAGAAATGCTCTTTAAGCATTTTATTCTGAAATTCACTTAAGAATAAATACTTTAGCTAGGTGCAGTGGCACTTGCCTGTAATCCCAGTACTTGGGAGATTGAGACAGGAGGATTGCAGGTTTGAGGTCAGCCTCAGCAACTTAGTGAGACCCTTAGCAACTTAGCAAGACCCTGTTACAAAATAAAAAATAAGCCAGGCGTGGTGGAGCACGCTTGTAATCCCAGTACTTTGGGAGGCAGAGACCGGAGGATCCGGGTTCGCGGCCAGCCTCAGCTCGCTCTCTCTCTCTCTCTCTCTCTTTCTCTACCTAGTGAGGCCCTCTGCAACTTCATGAAACCCGGTTTCAAAATAAAGTATAAAAAATAGGGCCGGGGGTGTAGCACGGAGGTAGAAAGCCCCTGGGTTCAATCCCTGGTACCGCAAAAAAAAAATAAAAAGTAAATAAATAAATAAATAAAAAGGACTGATGGTGTAACTCGGAGGTAAAATGCCCCTGAGTTCAATCCTCAGTGTCTCCCCCCCAAAATAAATAAATAAAAATTTAAAAGAACTGGGGGTATAGCTCTGAGATAGAATGCCTCTGGGTTCAATCCCTAGTACCAAAAAAAGTGTTTTCTGAACTTTTTGATTATGCATCCTAATCAGTAATAATATTTTTTATATACATTTCAAAAATAGATCTTCATAAATTACATATGTATATTACTATAAAATATCACATGAATTTTGAACCATTTCCCCTAAAATTGAAAATTTAAAAGGGATATAAATATGGAACTTTCAAGGCAAATCATGAATTTATTTTTTGACAGTTAAAACCTTTCATTATCTTACACAATATTTTTTCATAACATTATTAACAACTTTCATTGAATTTAATGCTATTTGAATACATCATATTTGATTAGTTGGCCATTTTTTTTAACTTTACTGTACAGTGCTGGTGAATTTTCTGTTACCACAGTAGGGCTCACAGTTGATTTTCAATATTAATAGCACTTTCTTCCAGGTCCTGTAAACAAAAGCTAAATAAATAATCTAAAGCTCTAGGATTTCTGAGAGATTCATAGAATCACAAGATATTGGAAGATAGTAATTCAGTGTTCTTTTATTTATTTCCTAAATAAGGAAGCCTTTTTTTTTTTTTTGGTAATGCTGGGGATTGAACTTAGGGCCTTATACATGCTAGGCAAGTGCTCTACCACTGAACTACATTCCTGGCTAAATTTAGGTATCTTAATTCCAGACCAAATAATCTGCTCTGGCTGGTTTCAGCAGAAAAGTCTTATGAAAAGATGCTAGGCAGTTTGCAGATCTCTGGGAAGACCAAAGAACCAGGCTTAGATGCTTCATATAACAACTAGAAGAAATGCCTAGTTGGGCAAGGTGGCACACGCCTGTAATCCCAGTACTTGGGAGGCTAAGACAGGAGGATTGCAGCTTCCAGTCCAGCAGTGGCAGTGACTTACAAGACCTTGTTTCAAAAATAAAAAAGTAAAATAGGACTGTGTAGCTCAGAGGTAGAGTAACTCTGGGTTCAATCCTCAGTACTGCCAAAAAAATAAAATAAAATAAAACCCAAAAAACCAAACAAAAAAAAAATAAATAAAGGAAAAGAAATGCCCTTCCACACCATGGAACTTCTCCCTCCCTCCCTCCCTCCCTCCCTCCCTCCCTTCCTTCCTTCCTTCCTTCCTTCCTTCCTTCCTTTCTTCCATACTGGGGATTGAACCCAGGGGCATTCTGCCTCTAAGCTACATCCCTAGTCCTCTTTATTTTTTATTATTTTTTAAAATTTTGAAATAGAGTTTCACTAAGTTGCTGAGACTGGTCTTGAACCTGCAGTTCTTCCTGTCTTAGCCTCCCAAATACTGGGATTATAAGCATGTGCCATCATGCCCGGTTCCTGCCTGCTTCTTAACATGAATGATACTTGGGACCAGATACCAGAAACTTCAGTTTAGCTACTGCAGGAGTTCCTGATGCCTTGGCTTCTGGGCCTTGAGGAGATCCAGTTGCACCCTAGTGACCACTGCTTCACATTGCTCATTCTACCTCCATATCTCTGCAGGTGTGTCTGCTGTTAGACAGTTTGGCAAGACTAATAGAAGTGAAGAGGGTGGGTCTAACCATGCTGTTTGTTAACAACTCTTTTTTTTTTTTTGCGGTACCGGGGATTGAACCCAGGGGCGTTCTACCTCCGCACTACACCCCTGGCCCTATTTTTTATACTTTATTTTGAAACCGGGTCTCACGAAGTTGCAGAGGGCCTCACTAAGTAGAGAGAGAGAGAGAGAGAGAGAGAGAAAGAGAGAGAGAGAGAGAGAGAGACAGGGAGAGAGAGAGAGAGAGAGAGAGAGCTGAGGCTGGCTGCGAACCTGGATCCTCCGGGTCTCTGCCTCCCAAAGTACTGGGATTACAAGCGTGCGCCACCACGCCCAGCTCTGCTAACAACTCTTGATAAGAAGGGTCATACTGGGTAGGATGACTGGGAGTGAAGAAAGAGCTGTCCCCCTCTAAGGAGGGGACAGAGTCCAAGGCACCAAGTCCAAGAAGGTAAAGCGTGGCTGGCAGCTTCGTCTGTCTTTGTGTGATCCTGAATGAGGGGGTAGGATGGGCGCCAGGGCTTCTGGGCAGTAGCAGAGCACCGCAAGTGAGTGGCTCGCTGCTGTAGGTTAGGTAGCTATGTCAGAGTCGGTATGAGGGATGGACGAGGCAAGGCCCAGCTCCAAGAAAAGGAAATGACAATAATGAGTTGGGTGGCTGCTGTTCTCACCCAACCAGGTTGTGTTCAGGCTGGGGCCAGGACAGGTGAGCAAGACAGATTCAACACACGGGTGTGAGCCAAAAGCTCAAAACATATCCAAAGCTGGGCGTGGTGGCGCACGCTTGTAATCCCAGTACTTTGGGAGGCGGAGACCGGAGGATCCGGGTTCGTGGCCAGCCTCAGTTCTTTCGCTCTCTCTCCCTGTCTCTCTGTCTCTCTCTCCTTAGTGAGGCCCTCCACAACTTCATGAGACCCAGTTTCAAAATAAAGTATAAAAAATAGGGCCGGGGGTGTAGCGCGGAGGTAGAATGCCCCTGGGTTCAATCCCCGGTACTGCAAAAAAAAAAAAAAAATCCAGAAACTGAAATCCTCTTGCACACTTCTGATTCTGAACATGGGAGTGGCCACCTACCAACAAACCCTTATCCCTACGGGAAAGGAACTCCCCTATGCTACCAGCTTAACCTCGGGAGGGTTCCCGTCTGACCAGTTATTGCTGTTTCTGCCTGACAGTACAATGACAGCAACTCTGCAGTTATGTACTGCTGCACAACAAACCACCTGCACAGTGGTGCGAAGCAACAGTCACTTTCCTTCTGCTCGGGCAGAGTGCTGTTGTCTCTGCTCCACGATGTCTGGGGCCTCCATCGAGAAGGCTCAGATGCCGGGAGGCGACCCCAACAGCTGAGGCTGGACTTATTTAGGAACTTCTTCACTTACCTGCCTGACTCCTTGCTGGGATAGACAAAGGCCAAGTTCAGCCGGGACTGTCAGAAACCTATGAGAGATGTCTCCCTGGGTTCCTCACAGCAGGAACTCCGGGTTCTGAGACAGAGCACCAAAAAGGGAACATTCTGAGAGCAAGCCGTCCAAGAAACTTAGGTGGAAGTGCAGGAGCTTTCATGGCCGAGTCTTGAAAGTCACAAAACATCCTTCTGCTCCACTCTTTTGGTTGAAGCAGTCCTAGCTTTATGGAGACAAGACACAAGATAGATTTCACCTCTCCATGGAAAGAGTGTCAGAAAATTTGGGGCCATATTTTAAAGCTGCCACTAAGAGCATCTAGGAAAAAAAGAAAAGCTCAGAAGCATAGCAACCAAACATAAATATTGACAAAGACTTGAAGAATCTAGTTTAGTTTACTTAAAGAAAAAAATATTAGCTGGGTGTGGTGGTACACGCCGGTAATCCCAGTACTTGGGAGGCTGAAACAAGAGGATCACAGGTTAGAGGCCAGCCTCAGCAATTTAGCAAGACCCCATTTCAAAATAAAAAATAGAAATAAAAAGGGCTGGGGGGGTGTAGCTCAGAAGTAGAATGCCCCTGGGTTCAATCCCCAGTACAAGAAAAAAAAAAAAAGAAAATATGTATCGAAGACTTGTCATGTACCAAATACTATGGTAAGTGCTGGGTATACAGAGCCAACGTCAAGCTGCCACAAAGCTTACAGTCCAGCACAGAAGAAAGACAGACACCCATGATTGTAACTGAAGGTTCAGAGGAAAGCAAATAAAGACAGGATATAAAAGTGCTGTGATAGCCTAGAAGCAGCAATAATTAACTGCTGGAGAGCCTGTCATAGGGGAAGCATGAGGATAGGGATTGGTCAGACCTGAATTTGAATGTTACTTTCACCATCTGTTAGAATCAACCATGCCAAATTGCTTTGTTGTAGGTAAAAAACAAAAATAAAAACAACAACAACAACAAAAAAAACCATTTGAGTATCAGCAATTCCATCGGCTCAAGCTACTACCAGCTAGGTCACCTTGAAAAGTCACTTAACTTTTAGGAACATTCATTGCTTCACCTGTAAAGTGAGGTTAAAAGTGTCATAGAGTTACTTAGAAAAATAAGATATATATAAAGTGTAAGTGTGGTGCTTAACACAAGGTAATCACTTAGTAAATAGTCGTTGTTATTTTGTAGTTATTATTATCATCATGGAAAATATTAGGGAGAAGGCTGAATCTCAGATGACATTTGGAGGCTGAATATGATTTTGATGACTGGAGAAAGGAGGTGGGGAGAGGGATTTTAGGCTGATCAAAAACATGTGAAAAGGCTATTTTTGTGATTCTATTTATAAGTGACATTTGTTTCTGCCTTTGTTTGGGGACCTAGAGATTTCTTTTAAATAAAAGGATTCAAGAAAAAAATTGAAACTGAAATTCACTAATAGCAAACCACCACAGGTATTTTCAAGTCTAGACTTCCCAGTATTTTTATATCTGCAGTTCCTTCCTCCATAAATCACTGAAGCATCCTACTTAATAACTAATAAATGTTCTTGAATGAAAGTAAGCAAAGTCCCTGGGGCAAACACAAGAGGGAATCAACATGGGGCAGCGTGTGGTCATGGGCAAGGGAGATGAGAGCCTTTAGGACTCAGGGCTATGTTTCAAAACCCTCATGGATGCAGTGCATAAAGCCCCAGCCCACCATGAGTTGGTAATACTTGCATGAAGCTGGTCTGGCAGAGCTGGTCAGTGAAAGGCTGGTCTAGGACATCATCGGCTCATTATAAAAAAATATAACAAGGTAGCATCTGTCTCATCCAGTTCCTGGGTCAAAGGAAGTGTCCTGTGAGCTGACATGGTGGCACACTCCTGACATCCTAGTACTTGGGAGGCTGAGACAAGAGGATTGTAGATTTGATGCAAGCCTTAGCACCTTGACAAGACCCTGTTTCAAAATAAAAGATAAAAAGAGCTGGGGGTGGAGAACACCCCTGGGTTCCATCCCCAGTACCAACAACAACAAAAATGTCCTCTGACAACTCTTCCCAATAGGCTACTGTCATCTATGTCTGTGGTCTCAATTATACTTCTTTCATGACTGGGAAACCTCAGGATTATATATTAATGAAAAAAATTGATGGTAACCCTGGAGCATCCGACAAAAAGAAATGTAAAACTCTTTTAGAAGGATATGTCTTCAAGTAATTTTAAACATGATTCCCACAGACAAAATCTTGCTGAATGTGAACTCAAAATTTAAAATTCATATTTTTTATACTAGCTGTTGAACCCAGAGCTGCACCCTGTTTTGAAACAAGTCTTGCTAAGTTGCTGAGGGTCTTGCTAAATTGCTGAGGCTGGCCTTGAACCTCTGGTCTCAGCCTCCCAAGTACTGGGATTACAGGTGTATGCCTCCACACCTGGCTCAAAATTTAAAATTCTAAAATGTGGGAAAATAATTTTCCTGAGCAATGTAATCCCACTTCTTGGAAGACTGAGACAGGAGCATCACAGGTTCAAGGCCAGCCTCAGCAACTTTAGTGAGATGCTGTTTCAAAATAAAGAATAAAGCTGGGCGTAGTGGTGAATCCCTGTAATCCCAAGTATTTGGGAGGCCGAGTCAGGAGGATCGCAGGTTCAAAGACAGCTTCAGCAAGTAGGGAGACTCTCATCAACCTAGTGAGACTCTGTTTCAAAATAAAAATAGAATAGGCCTGGGGGTGTAGCTCAGAGGTAGAATGTCCCTGGGTTCAATCCCTAGTACCAGTAATAAATAAATAAATAAAAAATAAATAAATAAATAAATAAATAAATAAAATAGGGCTAGGGGTCTAGCTCAGAGGTAGAATGCTCCAAGTTTTAATCCCTAGTGCCCCAAACAAAAACCAAACAAACAAAAATACTAAAAATAAGAGGACAAGCAAAAAGATAATAGGCACTATTTTTTTAATTAGGGTGACTTATACATGCACTCATCGGTCAATAAGCCCTCCCCAATCCCCCCCACATCCCCCCTCCCTCCTTCCCGTTTTCAGCATAGTAGACTTTGATATCTTTGTGTATGTTCATCGTGTGCACCAGTTTGTTTCCCTCTCCTTCCCTCCCTTCTCCCCCAGTTAGTTCGCCTTCTTTGCTCATCTGAGATTTTCTCTCTGTCTGGGGTCCCTCCTGTGTGGGGTTGTGGCTCATTCTCCTATGACCTCAGCACTGGGGTACTCTGGGGCGGGGCTGAGGGCTTGCCCGCCCTGTGTCCCCAGCATCAGGGGGAGGGGTTCTCTGAGGGCGGGGCCGAGGGCTCACATGCCCTGCATCGCCAGTGCTGAGGTCGGGGGGTCAGAGCTCACCCACCCTGCATCCCCAATGCTGGGTGTCTCTGGGAGTGGGCCAAGGGCTCACCTGCCCCGTTTCCCCAGTGCCAGAGTGAGGGGGTCTCCGGGGGTGGGGCTGAGGGCCCGCCAGCCCTGCATCCTCAGCGCTGGTGTGATTGGTTCTCCAGGGGTGGGGCCACGGGGTCGCCCGCCCCACGTCCCCAGCGCTGGGGGGAGGGGTTCTCCAGGGGCGGGGCTGAGGGCTCACCTGCACCACGTCCAAGTCCCCAGCGCTGGGGGGTCTCTGGGAACGGGGCCAAGGGCTCACCTGCCCCGCGTTCCCAGTGCTGGGTGATTGAGTCTCTGGGGGCAGGGCCAAAGGCTTGCCCGCCCGCATCCCCAGTGCCAGGATGAGGGGTTCTCTGGGGGCGGGGCCAAGGGCTCGCCTGCCCCACATCTCCAGTGCCGGAGGGTTTCCGGGGATGGGACCAAGGGCTTACCCACCCTGCGTCCCCAGTGCACCAGGGTGATTGGTTCTCTGGGGGCGGGGCCAAGGGTTTGCCCACCTCGCGTCCCCAGTGCGGGGGTCTTTGGGGGCGAGGCCGGGGGCTGACCTGACTGTGTTCTCAGTGCTGGGCTGCTGAGGAGGGAGCCACGTCTCATCTAACTGTGTCTCCAGTTCTGGGGTGTTCCAGGATGGTATTGGGCTGCTCATGGGGGGGCCATGGCTTGCCGACTCATGTTCTCAGAGTTGGGCTGCTCCTGTGTATGGCCACCTCTTCTTTGTCTCTCCTTATCACACTCTTTGCGGGAGCAGAGGCTCATGGCCTACCCCTTGAAACCATCGTCGTAGGTGCGGGTCTGGATTGACTTGGACTTCATCATGTTCTGGAGTTGATAGGTTTAAATGGTGGTCTATAGTCGCTGTTTTCACAAGATCTGCTGGCTCTTTGCTGTTGGTTTCCGGAAGTCACGGTGTAGGCGTGGCCCTGCATAGATGGTGCCTTTGCCTCTGCTCTCCACTTACCAGGTGAAATGTGTGGAGATCTGTATAGCCCCCCTGCTCTGTCCACTGCCTCATACTCCACTGCTCTTTGGCTCTCTTTGTTTTGTTGAGTTTTGTCTGCCCCACTTTTCTTGTTAAGAAGCAGTCTTCCCCCCGGCTGATTTCTGGGTTTCAGAGTGCCAGCAACATGCTGCCTCCCTTTATCTCACTCACCCATGTTTTTGTTGGGTGGTTCTGGGGGGCCATACCATGTCTGTCCATGTCCTCAGTGCTGGGGTATTCTGTGCCAGTGCTAGGCTACTCCAGGGGGGCCGTGTTTCACTCGCTCGTTTTCTTGGTGTTGGGCTGCTCCTGTGCCTGGCCACCTCATCTATGTCTCTCCACATCACTTTCTTTGCCGGGCTGAGGCTCACATCCTACCTGTTGCAGTAGTTGCTGTTGTAGGTGTGGATCTGGTTCAACTTAGTCTTCATCATGGTCCGACATTGACTGCTTTCGATGGTGGGGTATAATTGCTGGTTTCACAAGAATCAGCTGTTTCTTTGCTGGAGGATTCTGGGAGCTGTGGTGCTGGCGTGGCTCAGCCAAGATGGCGCCTTTGTCTCTGTTCTCCGCTTACCAGGTGAAATGCTTTGAGCTCCCTGCCGGCCTCCGCTCTTTCCACTGCCTCGCATTCCGCTGCACTTTGGTTCTCATTGTTTTGTTGAGTTTTGGCTGCCCTACTTTTCTTTTCAAGATACAGTCTTCCTGCCGGCTGAGCTCCGACTCTTGGAGTGTCACCGACATGCTGCCTCTCCTATCCTGCTATCTTGGTTCTCCTGATAATAGGCACATTTTAAAAAGTAGAACAAAATATACATTGTGGAAATTTAAAAAACTGAAATTAGAAATTTTAATTGACAAGTTGAAATAGCTTATTAGACACAGCTAAAGGCAGAAATAGAGAACTTGAATATAGATCTGAGGAAATTATTCAGAATTAAGCACAAAGAGATAATAAAGGGAATTTATGATAAAGAGATAAGAAATGTGGAAGAATTAGATCAATACATATTGATCTAATATGTATCAATCAGAGAATAAGAAAGAATTGAGAGGCTGAAAGGCAGTATTGAAAAAAGTAATGGCTGAGTGTTATTTAAAATTGTTTTAAAACAAAAAGCCTTAATTTAGAAAGTACAAGTTCTGAGCAAGATGTGCATTACCACTAGGGGACAAGAAGAGTTGGATGCAAATATCCCTCCAAGGAATTTATATCTATAAAGAGAGATAATAGAGATAATAGACAATACCAATATGTAAGGCACAGATGCTACAGAGATTAGTGATGGGGAGAGATTGATTCCAGTTGAAAGAACCATATCAACAATTTATTGATGTAGATGGTGTCTGTCTTGGATCTCAAAAAATGAGTAGACTGAACATGTAAAGGGGGACTGTAAGCCCGGCGTGGTGGCGCACGCTTGTAATCCCAGTACTTTGGGAGGTGGAGACCGGAGGATCCGGGTTCGCGGCCAGCTTTAGCACGCTTTCTCTCTCTCTCTCTCTCTCTCTCTCTCTCTCTCTCCTTCTCTCTCTCTCTCTTTCTCTCTCTCTCTCTCTCTCTACCTAGTGAGGCCCTCCGCAAC